>CAMXCT020000202.1:380516-440516 GCA_947184155.2 Cladocopium goreaui | reverse complement strand
ACCATTTGGAGCCCCACACTGCTACTCCCCTCTGCAATGCATCGCGGCACAACTCCACATGTCACAAAGGTTGCTGAACTAAGGGACAAGACTAGTGATTTGTGAAGCCCAATCGGTGCATGCTGCACACAACTGTAAATGCAGGCAAGGAGGAGCAAGCTTGGACCATAAGAATCCCGCCGGGTCTAAGAGTCTGAGAGCGAGGAATGTCCCTCAAGACCCTGGAATGTCATGCAAGTCATCGCGACAGCGGCCTGCAGTGCAGTTTCTTGGCAATTTCCTGAGGAACAATATTGTGATCCGGTGATTTGTCCTCAGTTCAAAAGAGTTGGGGCCACTGGAAGTCTTCACAGCAAGATAGGCCGGTGGCAGCCGGTGGCAAAGACTCCTCACATTCTCAATATATGTCAGAATTCATCGCGCATGTCTGGACTGACAGTCAGTGCTAAATTCCACCAAGCATCCGTCGCTGCAAGTAAACGCAGTGTCGCCATTGCAATATGACCCGTCAATCTTTGCAAAGCAAAATGTTTGGGAGATTCCTTTGATTTGCTCGAAGGAGCCAAGTCCACAAACTGCGTGATTGCCGAACATTCAACACTTGCATCCAAAATGAATTTCATGGTTTGATTCGTTCGAGATCGCAACAATCTCTTGTCACAATGAAACATGCTTTTGTCACAATGACAATTCAGATGCGGTCTGCATAATTAAAAAAAACATCACAAACGTCACAGACCAAGCGACCTGTGCCTCCCGTTGAGCCAGAGCCAGACGAGGTCCCCCAGCTACAGCCTGCCCACATGTTGCAGTTACTCTCCGTGGTTTGTCCTGAGGATGCGCCAACTCGTGCGGAAAAATTCATGAGGGAGCTTCGCTTGATTTCGCTTGTGTGCTTCTTTGGAGAATTTTCCAACTGTCATCTTGCTTCTCGCAAAAAAAATGGCAGCAGAGTTTTAGCAAAGGGACTAGCGCAAGAGCTGAAACTTCCTGTACATGACGCACTGGAACCAGAATTCGAAGTCGACCAGCTGCAACCTGACCAGAACTCGCAACCACTTTGGGTTGTTTCACCTCAGAAACAAAGCGTGTCTTTTCGAGCAGCACAACTGTGCGACTTTCGCAGTCTTTGCATATGATTGCATATGCAGAGCTGCAAAAAGTGAAACATCGATAATTACTCTCTGGGATTAAGGGATTGTCTCAAAAGCGGGGTACACCCCAAATTTATCCAATTTTCATGCAGAACAGCATGTGCGATGGCATATGGGCCATGGGGCTTTGGGGGACCCAATTCGGACGCATCTCAATAAAGGTCTACGTCAAGATGCCAGCGCAGAAGGTGCTCGACCCTGAACACGACCCTGTCGTCAAGTGGAAGCTCGTCCAGAGAGACAGAAGCTGCAGCCGCGCTCGCCCCATTGGCAACGGCGACTGGACAGGACTGACCATGACAATAAGCAGTTATGGCTCAAAAATTGGATACCAATCAACCAACAAAATGTGCATATTTGCAGTGAACCGACCATTTTTGGGGTTGGTAATTTGAGCCAGACCTAAGGAAAGCACAGGCAGGACTCAAAGGACACTGGACTGTTTCCATGCGGAACTTGTAATTAAAAGTCTGGAGAGACTGGTGGATTTTAGATTCTTCCAGACCTCTAAGCACCGGAAGCATAGACTACGTCTGAGCCAAGGCTGCGAAAAAAAAAAACTGGTGTGAAAAGACTCCATCATCCAGGTACACAGCGCCACGCGGCAAGTGGCGCCTTCAGGCTCCGGAGAAGGTTTCCTTGCAAAATCATGCAGCTCTGCCATGCTCTGCTATGCTCTTCCAGTCTGAGTCTGAAGAGCCCCCCACTTTGGGATCCTTTTGACCAAAATGTGTTCATGGTCAAAGAAGGACATGGTTCCTCCCAAGGCAGTCCTCTCTATCTCCGCCTGCGGCCACAGCATCGGAAGCTGAGTAAATGATGTAATCAGCGAATTGGGGAAATGGTTGATACAGTTAATACCACCCATTTCTGGCAAGTCATTTGCGAATGGTATATTAAATATGTCATTCAATTGCGTAATGTTGTAAGAACAACTATAAACCATCCCCCATCCCCAATATGACCAGAGTTATGTCTAGCAATCCCATCCCCCTAGTATTCAACACCCCACTGTATGATCCCAAATATGTGTTCCAAACCCTGTTTTTGTACCATGGTTTCTGTTAATATGAACGGGGGATGGTATTATACACCATGGCTGTTGCCATTGGGTTTACCACACTATAGCAACCAAAAAACAACACAGAAAAGTACATCCTAGCGAAATAGTGATGATTTACGTTTCTATCTATTTGGGCGTTGCTTTCTACCCCATTGCTTCGTGTTGAGGCGGACTTCACCCAACTCTGCTGCACTGGGGCCCATCACAGCCCCAGAAGGAGTCTCACGGCGCAGCCTGTCCAGGCCAGCAAGAGTTCCGACGAATAAATGGATATGAATGTATCATATATCTAATATTCGATATAAATATAATTATATATATATAACATTATACATTATATATATATATATGTAAACATTATATGTGTTATATATAAAACATTATATATGTTATATATAACATTATATATATAATATATATATATTATTATACATCTTTCAGGGCTATATATCCCAACTGATGGGGGTTGAAATCACCAGGGTTACACAGCTATCGAAGGAAGTTTACAAGTCAAACTTCCGACAATATGGACAGATGGAGAAACAGAGGTGGGAAGAGTCAGAGAAAAGAAGAGTCAGAAGAGAAAGAGTCAGTAGAAAGAAGATCCAGGTTCGAGAAAAGGTAGAAAAGTCGCGAAACACTGTGTCTTTCCAATCGTTTGTGGCTCGGGAGGGCCGAAAAGTAAGCTCGTGTGGGGGAGCCATCTGGGCAAATGTGAGATGAAAAATTGAACGCCGCTGGGGCACTAAGCAGATTTGGAAGTCAAAATGCTCAAAACACCTCATTCTCAGAACACTTTTGGAAGTTGAGCGGTCGAAAAAGTGCACGCGACTGTGGCGCGAAGCACATTTCCAAGCAAGTCAAACTGTTAAAAGCACCTCGGGTTCGGAGCACTTTTGGAAGTTGAAATGTTCAAAGAAGTGCATGCTGTTGTGGCGCGAAGCACATTTCGGAATCAAAATGATTCAGAAGCACCTCAGTGTCGGAGCACTTTTGGCAGTTAAGCCGTCCAAACAGTGCACGCCGTTGTGGCGCGAAGCACATTTCGACGTAAGAATGGTAAACGCACACCACATTCGCACCACTCTTGGACGTTCAATGTCATTTTTCGTGGCAGGCTACACTACAACTACAACATCAACTACAACGACACCTACAACTACAACTACACCCCACAACTATACCACACAACTACAACTACAACGACAGCTACAACTACAACTACACACCACAACTACACCGCACAACTACAACTACTAGTTGTACAACACAACGACAACCACAACTACAACTGCAACTACACCACACTACGCTACACCACATTACACTGCACCTACAACTACACCTACAACTACACCTACAACTACACCTACAACTGCAACTACAACTGCAACTACAACTACAACTTCACTACTGGTACCAATTTAGTCTCATTTATTATTTTTATTTCCTCAACTGTAACCCCAAGTAGAGGCATGGCCTTATCTGAAGCCACGTGCAAGCGCAGCTACAGATCTTACAGAAATGAAGTGAAGAAACGTCACTTGAACGCAACAGCAATGATCAAAATCATATTGCCAAACTCATCATGACATAGTTCAACACCATCAAGCCTTCGGGGCACTTCATGCGGAATGGGCTCCGGAAACGGAAAGACTGCCGGCACCTGAAACTTCAAGCTATCATCAAATGCGGTCTCCAAGAACACTGTTTGCCAGGAAGCCCAGCAAACTGATGCCTATGATCAAAATGTGTATCACAATTGGCAATCGGTGTGTGCATTTTTTTAGCCAGAAAACCGGACATTGTTTGTACTAAACGGCTTGGTTTGACAAAATGACGGTTCCTGCACCCCAATTTTCACTGGTTTAAAGCTTCACTGTCCCTATCATTCAATGGCCTTACAAGTGGTAAATCCCCAACTGTTTGAATAAATCCAAACCCTCCAGGGGATCAAGAAGCTGGGCTGCCAGCATTGTTGCGCGAGCTGGGTCGTGACGTGGGCGCTGAAGGTGCACTGGGGATTGGGGACCCAAGACGCTCGTCACCTGGAAAATCATGCTGTTCAGATCCAAAATGGAAAAGCATGTTTAAAAATCCATTGATTTTCTACTCGAACTGGGAAAGTTTAAGGCGAAACTAATGGAAACCAAACAAGCTTTAACCCACAAATTGATCTGGGCTTTGCTGTAACCCTTAAGACCTAGGACAAAGGGCAGCCTGGAGTGGGAGAGGTGCGGGCCGACAAAGACGAAGCCGCACGGCTTTGAGTCGATCGGCGCCTGTCGGGGTCTCATGTTCGCAGTTCAAAAGCAAAAACCATTAACCACCATTAACCACCATTAACCATTATTAACCACCTGAAAATCCTGAACTGCCCTGGTTTGTTGGACATTTCGGATTTCTTGACAGGCTGTTCAAATCGCCGGAGGCCCCAGATCAGCGGAATCTCCGGCCTTGGCGGTATCTCTTGTGGAATAGGCTCTGGAAAGGGAAAGACCGCCGGAACGGAGGCCTCAAAGGGCGCTGGAGCGAACTTGTGCTCTTTCAGCATCTAAAACCGTCAAGCTACCAACTTCTTTGCAAACAGAAGCGGAAATCCATAAAAAAAGGGAAGAGATTGTAGGAACAGCACAGAACAGCACTGTACAGCTGTGATTTGAGACTAACATCAAGGATCAAGGACAGCCTCGCTGGTCTTACACGGCGGTGGAGATCCCCTCCCAGGCACCAATGGTGCAGTGTCGCAGTCCGATGGAACACAAAGCTGGAAGTTGTTCGGAAGTGTCGTCGTGAAGGGAACATGTTGACAGCTTTCGGCACTTGTACAAGAGGCCAAGGAAACCTCAACTTAAGGTTTTCAGCTCGCTTAGGATTAACATCACGTGATGGTACTTCCAAGCTTCTGACCGCTTGAGTTCAGCAAAGCACATCCAACTTATGAAAAGCGCTTGCAGGTTCTTACTCCCCAAAAAAATCAACATAGATATGGAAATCCTTGGGTTTCTCATGGTTTCTCTATATCTGCACCATTTTTTGTGTGACTTTAGTGAGCAACTCATGCGGTTTGCAACGGCCCCACCAGCGTGTTGGTGACCGCGTTGAACTCCGAGGTACGACCCCATTTCGGAGCAAGGCTGCCCTGAACACAACATGTCTGGGAAGAGATGTCCCGAGATGGGGTATACGTTGAAATGTAAACCTGGAAGAGAGACAAGTTGAAATATAAATTCCGGACATTGTCCCATTTTTTGACCAGTTGAAATGGAAATCACGAAGAGAAACATTGATAAACAATGAGACTTGTGGTGATAAGCCAACACTTTCGGAGGGTAGTAGAGTAGAGCAAGCAGTTTGCGCTACTCGTGATGGCTCGCCTCAAACGTCGAGAGGCTTTGGCTCTCTGTATGGATGCCTGCTCCACTGTCGCCTGGTCAAATTTGCAAGCGAGGCCCTTCTTTGGAAGTCGTGCGAAATTGACGCTGCTTCACATTGCTTCATGTTGCTTCATGTTGCTTCATTACATAGGTGCTTCACAGCAAACATTTTGCTCTGTGAGACGTCCAGGAGAGATCTCCAGTAATTACAGCAGCTCAGGACAGACCGATCCCCATCCTCAGGTCATGTCCAATTGAGACTCCTTAGGACCCTTGGTGACTGTACGCCGAAATTCGCATTTCAGAGCAGCAACTCAAAAATGGCTTTGGAGACACAAAAACCGAATCATCGAAGTGTAAAAACCAGGACGGAAACGCCAGAAACGCCATCCCCAAAGAAAACAACAACTCAACTCACCGGGTCCAAGAGCCACCCCGAAACGGCTCAGAAGCCGCCCCCAACCACATCAGCACGGCAGGTGTCAACCTGCTCCACCTGGCCCAACAGCGATTTGGGTAGCCACCTAAATCGAGTGTGAAAAGAACAGCCCATTTTTCAACATCAAAATTGCCATTTCGATGCTATAAACACCAATGTTCAAACATATCCGTAGTGATGTCATTTCAAAAATGGCACCGTGCTAGTCCAGCCTTGCCAGCGCGCAAGAGGAGCTCCACATCGCTTTTTTTCACCATCATTTGGCATCCACCACCTACGATTGAGGCGACTGGAGTCTTCGTAAAGGACAAGGAAAATACCCAAAAACCATCACTTTTTCTGGGCAAAGAGACTTCAGCAGCCTGACAGCCGTGCTTGGATGATTCCTCTAACCATCTTCAGAGACGGCTTAGTGAGCTCGTTATAATCAGAATCCAAAACAATCCGCAACACACCAGGGGATGTGAACCACATCAACGAAGCGTGCCACGATCAAAAACACTTACCAAATGATCATCCACTACTGGACATCTTTAATGGGGCATATCTCTTGAACCCCCGGTTTTTTAACTATGACTTTCTGGGTCTCCACGCGTAGACGCAGCAGCCCGCTATCATTGCTCACAATGCCATCCAGCTGCGGGTCGTCTCGCAGCACTCGGACCTGGTGAAGTGGCCATGGAGGCTTCGAGGGAGGTGTGGAGTTCTATACATGGCATGTATACAATATATGTGCGATGTATACAAAATATCATATTGTGTGTAATGTAGTGAAATGACATGAAATGCAATCTTTAGTTGTATGTAATGCATTGCAATGCATTGTAATGCATGTTAATTAAATGTAATGTAATGTAATCAAATGTACTGCAATGCAGTGTAACGCAATCTAATGCAATGTAATGCAATGTAATGTACTGTAGTGTGTAATTACACATCATATATATATATATACAGTATTATATATATATATAGAGAGAGAGAGAGAAACACATTACACATAATATCTATAGATATATATATATATATCACCCCGGCGGTTGAAATGCCCAGAAATATACCCGCTACAGGCCCCTTTTAGGTTGGGAGTCGATGCATCGTAGATTCAGCGCCTGAATGTTCACATCCTCCGGGGCCTGATTTCACACAAACGCAACTTGGAAACTCGGAAAAGGACGCAGAAACCGCAGTTGGAAATTTCTCAACCAGGCCTCTGCATATGCAGTCAGATTCAGCGGATGACTGCAGTTGTGAACGTATCGCTTCATGAACTTGTCCTGGAAGATCCAGCAGCAAGTTTCTACTGTCAAAGTGTTTTTTCAACCCAAAAGATGGTTTTTTTTTGAACGGGAATCCCATACTAGATCCTGATAATTCACAATTAATATTGGATAGATTTGGATAGTTTTTGACCCAATATTTTTTCATCAACCAACAGGGATTTTGAACACTGATCAAATCAACATGCTGCCGGATGTCCAGGATGTCATTGTAACGGTTGAAGTACCTAGGCCGATGCCCAGGGATTTTCGCCAAAAGCTGTGCCGAAAAAAACATGTGTTTTTGCACATTTCATGAACAAATGAATTTGACTGAAAAAGTGGTAACCTTATCTTTACTCTATTATCATGATGTTCCCTATTATTTGATGGCTGCGGGCATGCCCGATTTTCAAACACACCCACATATCATCTGGGCGTCCCTGCTGTCTCTCTGCCTCATGAAGTTTTTCCAGTTTCTCATCTGGCACCAGCCGGCCTTGAAAATCATACAGTCCATGATTTGGGGGGGCTACATGTTTATTATATCTTGATGTATTTATGTGCATATATATATATATATACATATATATATATGCATATGTACAATACATATATAAATATATACATAAATTATATACATATAGATCATCTGTCATATATATATACAGTATAATGTAATGTAATACAATATCATACAATATCATACAATATCATACAATTGAAAAAAAAAACACATGCAGTATCATACCGTATCAAATCATATCATGTCATATCAAAAAGTATAATCCGTATAATCAAACAAATAATATAGTATATTAGAATCTACAGAATAGATACAATACATACAATATCATAAGACACAATATAATATCACACAGTATATATAATACTATAATTATATACAATATAATGCGATACACGATACAATATAATCTAGTATAATATGGTCTGGTATAACACAACATAGTATTATATCATATAATGAAAATAACATGCAATACCATATAATGTAGTAGAGTATGATATGATATGATACAAATGAATATAATATAATATAATATAATAGAATAGAATAGAATAGAATATGATATAATAGAATAGAATAGAATATGATATAATATAATATAATATAGTATAATATAATATAGTATAATATAATATAGTATAATATAATATAGTATAATATAATATAATATAGTATAATATAGTATAATGTTGTAATATAATAATGTAATATAATAATGTAATATAATAATATAATATAATAATGTAATATAATAATGTTATAATAATGTTATATAATAATGTAATATAATAATGTAATATAATAATGTAATATAATAATGTAATATAATAATGTAATATAATAATGTAATATAATAATGTAATATAATAATGTAATATAATAATGTAATATAATATGATATATATAATATGATATAATATAATTTGATATTCTATAGTATAGTAAAATATCAAAAAAGTACAACAAAATGCAACATCATATAATGAAATATAAGACATACATACAATATAATAAAATATTAGGTAATATATTATAACATCGCTTATACATATATATATGTATATATAATTATAGAATAATGTAATATAATGTAATATAATGTAATATAATGTAATATAATGTAATATAATGTAATATAATATAATATAATATGATGTAATAATATATCATGTAATATATAATATAATATAATATAATACAATATAATATAATATAATATACTATATTATAATATAATATAATATGATATAATACAATATAATATCATACAATATAATATAATATAATAGAATATAATATAATATATGTATAGTATGGCAGAAAATATGTGTATCAGTGTGTATACATTACATGGATGTACGGAATATGTATCTATGTATATTATATATATATAGATATAGTGCATATACATGTAAGCAAAAATGTATCAAACACATAGCCATGACTGCAATGGGAGCTGTCCTGTTCGCTGGTCCTGAGGCTGGAGCCTACCTCCCATCGCAGCTGCTCAACAATTTCGAGGCGCGCCTTAGCCGCATCACTGCGCACTTAGCAGGAGTACTACTGATGCAGGGCAAATGTGCATTGTGGACACCAGATCGGGAAACAACGGCAAGTTGGATGCTCTTGGGCAGTGGCGTTCAGGTAGGCTAAAAGGCAGCGCACATTTCTAGCTATGAGATCGTCCAGATAGTACAGCCTGGCACGCTATGCAGGCAAGTGACAACGAATCCAATGAATTTCCTGCAATCCATCAGCATCCATCCATGATCAAACAGCTGGAGTCTGCTTGCAGCTGGCTTCGTTGCTGATCTCTGACGAGGCACCCCATTAGAACTTCATTTTCCAAGGTCTCTTCAGACTCCTCCACCGAGTCGATTCACACACTGAATGACATCGTGTACGGGCTCTCTTTCGGCCCCTCAAAGGAGCAATACATTGCTATGGTTCCAACCACAAAGATCAAATGAACAAACAGGCAATTTTGACATGGTTTTTGTGTAAGTTAACTGTTAGATGCTTCGCCAGCCACCCTGAACGGATCAAGTTTGCGCATTTTTAGAAAAGCCAAAGTTGTGTCCTCTGCAAGCATGCGCTGGATCTCCTTGTGATCGCTCATGATCTCTTTTACAACCTCCGAATGAGGCGCAAAGATTACAAGATTCATTCAGATTGCATAGCGTTTTGTAGGCCAAAAATACTGTTACTGTTTTTCTCCGCTTCAAGCTGGATTTTTGTAGACCAAAACTTAACATTTTCCATATTTGGATGTTTCCTAAAATCGGGGCGTACCCCTAAATCATCCATTTAAATCGGATGTTCATGGATTTTCCATGAAATAAACCATCCAGCTATTCCCTCATTTATGGAAAGCCCCATATTTCTCCATATGTTTCCTGTTCTTTCCTACCATTCAGAGCATTTATCGCCTCTTTCACAACCTTGTCATTGAAGGGTGGCAGCCATCTCGCTCGCTTCAGGTCCTGGCGCCCGAAAAAAATCAGCAAAAGACACCTCTGCAAAAACAAAAAAAACAGGTGGTTGATGAAGATCATGGACAAATCATGAAAAATAATGGTGAATCATCATCTTCATCAAGATGAAGATGACGAAGATGGTTCATTTATGTTGATTGACCATGATTTACCATCATCAATGATGATAAATCATGATGTTCATGCCCCAGAGATCAGAAAGTGTATCCTCGAATTATGGGAGTATAGAAAAACGGCCCTAGCAAAGATTCGGGTAAACATCACAGGCAACGGATTTGGGACCTGCAGCAGCTGCACCGCTTTGCGGCCGTGAATCGCCATGCCCTCAGGGAGTCTTTTTAATAATGGAAATGGGGCATCCGGACTGGATTAGGGCCAAAAATGGGCAGTTGATTAGTTGATTATTTTTTTTCGGGTTTCAGCAGTTGATGCCATCGAAACATTTTGAACTCCACCAGCTGCTCAACATCTTCCCCCCTCTTGCAGCTGAAACTCGAGCGCAGGGAAAGCCCGGCACCAGCCCGGAGGATAAAAAAGCTACGACATCGAAGAAGCAAAGCTGTTCATGCACTGACTCGTGCATGTCAACAACGGCTTATGTGGTCGCAAATAAAGCCTACCACCAGTTAGTTACCACAAATTATCACAAATAGCATTTATGATGATATATTATCTATGTCTATATATATATATAGAAGTATATATATACTTATATATATACTTGCATATATATATACTTATATATATACTTTTATATATATATACTTATATATATACTTATATACACTTATATATATATATGTACTTATATATATACTTATATTTATGTACTTATATATATATACCTATACATACATACATACATTACATTACATTACATTACATTACATTACATTACATACCATTACATTACATTACATACCATTACATTACATTACATACCATTCCATTACATTACATTACATTACATTACGTATCATACATACATACATACATACATACATACATACATAAATACATACATACATACATACATACATACATACATACATTACATACATACATTACATACATTACATACATTACATACATACATACCTACCTACCTACCTACCTACCTACATACCTACATACCTACATACCTACATACCTACATACCAAAGGCTAGGAAAAAAAACCTGCTGCATGGAAGACTTCATTCACAGCTAACCTGTCACGTGCCACACTGAGAATATCTTTTCCAAGATACATGTTTTCATCAGAACAATATCCGATTCACATCGCACAAATTTTGTGACCACTGAGAATTGGCAGCAAACCTGGAGTCGTTAACTTCACATCAAGTCCACGCATCGGTACCTGAGGCCAATTCTGCCAGCCTCCAATTGAAGACAGAGGAATTATCACAGTTTCTGGCAACAATATGCCGAATACGTCTGCGATAGCCTTCCTCAATGCTGTTCCCACATCAGAGCGTCCCTGAAAGTCTGTACCAACAAATTCGCCAGCTCTGTTTCTGATCTCAATGCCATTCATACCAGGAGGCATAGCATTTGGTGCTGCGTCCACCGTCAAGCAAAAGAATGGCATCGCATATGCCCGCAGCACAAGGTGCCGAACTGCAAAGACCATGCCTGAGAAGTTTGCCAGCATCGTCAAGAGATCGATAAAATGACTCGTGAATTCTAAAAACGTTACTGCTGCTGGTTGAGGACGATTTGCTTCTTCACTGACATCATACAAAAGACCTGTGGCCATGTATTTTGTCGCACTCTGTTCCATCGTGATCACTGTTGAAGCCCCTGACGCAACATGCGCTGGATTTGAAGGCCCCACAACAGTACACTGTCCTTCTGGCAAAAACCTGACCATCATCTCTGACAACACCAACAGACCTGCTTCAAATCCATCCCTGTCTGCAAGCGCTCTGATGATCGCAATAAACATCCTCCTCATTGACGTGATTGAGGGCATGAACACCGCCCCAGGATAAAGCGCTGCAACTGGAAGGTATGGAGCTGGTGTTGTATTCAATCCGTCAATGATGAGCACAGCCCTCGCCGTTTCGTACCTGCAGGCGAAGAAATAGCTTTGACCATTCCCTGGTAGGCTGACGTAGTTGGGAATATGCGAAATCAAAATGCCGACAGACAAAATGTCTTCCAACATTGTGTCCACATTCACATGAATCAGCAACTGATTATGCGTCTGAAATGGCGAAACAAAATCATCCACCCCCTGCATGGTCATGGAGGCCGCATACACCATGACCTGCAAAGCTCCGCAATGAGTGCCGCCCAGGTTGTACATCACCTGCCGTCCTGCAGTTCTTTCATCTTGTGCCCACAAGTAGTTCACATAATTGCTCAAATTTTGAGCTTGAAGATATCCACTGTTGATGATGATTTGGCCCTCACTGACAGTTGATAGGATCCGCTTCGCCACATACATACCATGCATACCATGCATATCATACATACCATACATACCATACATACCATACATACCATACATACCATACATACCATACATACCATACATACCATACATACCATACATACCATACATACCATACATACCATACATACCATACATACCATACATACCATACATACCATACATACATACATACATACATACATACATTACATTACATTACATTACATTACATTACATAACATAACATAACATTACATAACATTACATAACATTACATAACATTACCATAACATTACCATAACATTACCATAACATACCATAACATACCATAACATACCATAACATACCATAACATACCATAACATACCATAACATACCATAACATACCATAACATACCATAACATTACGTTACATTACGTTACGTTACGTTACATTACATTACATACATATATGTATGTACATATATATATATAAGGTTTCCTACCCCCAATCATCCATTTTAACAGGTTTTCCCATTATAAACCATCCATTTTGGGGTACAACCATGTATAGGGAAACCCCCATATTCTAATTTAAAGGACAGAACGAGGCATAGAGCCTATCAAAAGCTATCCTGTCCTGACAACTTGCACTGTTCAGAGACATCTACTCATCTGCCTCCAGTATGTGGGGGGCGACATCGAGATCCTCTGAGAAGCCAAGGTTTGGCCTGAGGCACGCAGCAAACAGCTACCAATGAAATCAGGCATGATGAAAAGGATTCGTGTAAGCAATGGCATAAACCACCTATGTTTTGATGGATGAAATCCCACCCATAACAATGGTAAGCCATGGGGGATTGTGGTTTACTATCGCTTTACCCACATTATGAAGCCTCAACCCTTATGAATGGGGCTTATCAACCCTACTAGTAGCTGAGTGCCCTGACCTGGGAAAAGTTTGCAACAAGGATCTGCCTCGAAAGCAGCACCAGCTGAAGCTACCCCTTGAAATTTGCTACAGAAGTGATTCTCACATATCATTACTTTGAACCAATATTATTTAAATAAATAGTGTTTAATATAATGTCCATGTGGTCCATGTACAATTGAAATCATGTGAAATTGTTTGAAATCATGTGAAATCATTTGAAATCCGTAATTCTCAGATATTCTCAATGTCTCTTTTCACCACTGGGCTCCGAAACGCTGCCGTCTTTGCAGCAGCCGTCGCCGTTTTTTGAGAACAGATCCCAGCGCCAAGTCCTGGAGTAACATCTGAATGCTTTGAAAACTCATGGTTTTTCCATAGTTCTCATATGTGTTTGGATCATCAAATAAAGGGTGGTATGTTCATGGGTTAAACCATTGTAACTTACCATAAATATAAGAGTGGTCATGATGTTCATGGGCTATATAAACCATGGTAAATGGCACCATGGTTGGAAAAAGTCCTCATCTGGCAGCTCATCGCTAAAGAGCTGGTGCACAGAGACCTGGTTACAAGGGATCAAGTCCTGAAATCAAAGGTGCCATAAAAACGCTGGAACTCCGCCATAAAAAGCCACCAAAAAATGGAAAGATCTACGGAAAATCCATGGAAATGCACCAAAATCTCATATCTTTGGTTGGAGACGGTTGGATACGGCCGGGTGAAGAATCTGCCAGTGTAGCAACTTGGGCCCCTGACCATACCCTACGGTACAGGGCATACCGTCCACTGCTGCAAACAGCAGCACTGGAAAGCCCCAGGGGCTTGCAGCCAAAGATGCATAGGTCAGTAGCGCTGCAAAGCAAGCTCAAGGGAAAATCAAAGTCAGGAAGTTTTACGAAAAGCTAACTTACACCGAAGATACAGTACGTCCTTTGTTTGCATCTGACTTCGGCCGAACATTGGAAAAGAGCGTCATTTTGGCACTCTCGAGCTTTCCTGAAAGCGAGCTTCCCCATCTTGGGTTGCATCAAGCTTTCAGAGCTTCGTGATGTCCATGGCTTAGGCCTCAGAGAAAGCAATGGTGCCTTTTCAGCATCAATCCACGTCACACACCTGGCTTTCCCACATGCAAGCCGTGAAATCAATGTATGTGAAGCATTGTGAAGCATTGTGAAGCATTATGCTGATTTATGAAGCCTTATGTGTCAGCTACAATTTCAGGTCTTGGCCAAACTCACCACTGAAACCGTGGGAGAGCAGCCTGTGGCAGTGGCACCTGGCGACTCATACCATCATTGTGCTGCGTGTGCCAATATTTCGACTTGCCTTGTGCTCCAAGCAAAGGTCGCGAACGCCTTCCTGGGAATCCAATGCCGGCCTTTTTTATAGAATTTCCAGCTATACATACCTAGCTATAGTGACTATAGTGTATACTCATGTATACTCCCAGTCAAAGTTTCTCCATTTATTGATCCCCCCTCACTTTTCTATTCCCTTGAAATCCTGCAACTTTGGTGCTTTGCAGTTAGAACATGGCATTCCCGTCCTTGGTCAGTGGAGCATCTTGGCCTCCCATGTCGTCTGCATGAAGGCCTGGCGCGGTATCCGAGGACTAGTGCTGTCTGGAAAATTCACCGTTTATAGTCTATGTATATATATATAATACATGTACATACATACATATATTATAGGTGTGTATATTTATATATAGAGATATATGATTTATAGTTGATTTATAAAATGCCATAAACCTCCATTTAGTTTCGGGATGTTCCATTTCCATGTTTAATTGCCGCTAATTCTTCAACCCAGAGCCTGTTCGTCCAACGAAAGCTGCAGCAAAACCGACCTTGAATGAAGGGGAAATTCTGCAGTGTCTTTTCTGGGTGGAAAACAAAGATAAACAAAGTCGTGTTGTGTACTTCGGCTACCCTCTGGTAATTTAACGTAGCTATGGAAAATAACCATTTTTAATGGGAAAATCAACTATTATTAATTACCAGAGGGTATCATTTTTGCTGATACGCTAAGCAGCTAAAAACCTGAGAAGCAGCACCGAGCGAGCGCCCCTCACATCGTGCTGCAACGAGTCACCAACGTGACATATGCGAAAGTCCTGGTGGTGCTGCAATCTCGAACTTGCCATACCAAACAGAGGTCATACCAAACAATGCCAGAATATGCCAGACCCGATGACTCATCAACTAGTTTGATTCTATTCATCCAATTCTATTCTACTCGTCCGACTTATGTCATTCCTGAGTCACTCTTTCGTCACAGTTTCACTCATAAATTCAATAGTCAGTTTATACCCAGGGTTCCATCCCCTGGGTTATCACTAAGTTATCCCAAAATATCTTGGATCAGATGATCATCCCATTTTGTTTCCCAAGTCGGGGCTTCAACTGGCTCCCCTTGCAAGACAGGCAATCAAACGTAGCTGGAAAACCCACCATTTAGTTCGATGAATTTCTCAGCTATTATAAACCTCCATTTACTTCAAGGATTTCCCCCTATTTTTCAATAATTCTCCAATAATTGTCCATATTTTCCCATGATTTTTCCCATGGTTTCGATATTCCCAGCTCTAAAGCTCCAAATTTTTCCCTGGGGATTTCCGAGCCTCATCCAGCTCGAGCTCCAAGGCCGCGTCCTCGTCCCCAGCCACTGCCAGACACAGCTGGCGACGAGCCTGCGAGATTTTTACCATGGTTTCATACGGGATGAACAAGGGGGTGTTGAAATGTGTTGAATATGATGGGGGGGATGGGATTATTATTGACAGAAACAGCAATAGGATCCATCATCCACTATTTTACCATTTGTTCGGGTGGTATAAACCATCAGAACATGGCTGATTTGTGTTTGCTTTACATCATTGTGGTTCAGTTTCTATCACGTGCGATATCTTTCCACAATTTTTGACAAATTACTTACCTTTCGAGAAAACTTTCTACCCTTCTTTGATGGTGCTTGCATCTTTTTAATGGTCATGGGGTCTTTCACACTCCACCTCCTCAAAAGCTGAGCTGTGTGGCTTGCCAAAGTAGATCACCTGCCCGCCCAGCCGCTCATAATACGCTGCAAGTGATCCGCCAAGGTATGCCCTCCAGCCAGAGGGCCGAATGACCTCATCGCATTACCATCGAATTTCGAGGTGCCAATTTTTCTCATCCATCTGTATCCAAGTGCTATCTCTGGTAACTTGTGAGATGAAATCCTGAAAGCACAACCACTTCCATGCAGGCGCGTGGGTTCCACACTCTCAAATCTGGATTCGCGCAAATCATCGGCCTGGCGGCGCACTCCTACTCGTACTCCTACTCTTCCTGCTGAAGTCTTCAATGTTCCGCCGGTGCGGCAACATTCTCTGGATCGCTGCACGGAAGAGAGGCCGGTACAGCCGATGCTCTCCAGTGCGCTCGTAGTCGCACGCCTCTTCAGCCTGACCAAAAAGGACAAGAATTTGGCATCACTGGCATCACTGGCATCACTGGCATCACTGGCATCACTGGCATTGGCCGTCGCCTCTGTCCCTGCAAAGCGGCTTTCAACACCAGAGACCAGGATCTGGCAGCCGCGAAAGCAAATCGATGTCTAGACTGCCGTGCCTGGATCATATATGGATGTGCCTGGATCAACATGACTGAAAAATATGAAAAATCAGATCAAGTCTGCTTGGACTCTGGCGAAATCAGCATCTTCCACATTGGAGACCAACGTGTAATCTGCTGGCAGCATGGAGGCAGCAAAGTACTGTGGCCAAGCTTCATGTCTCATAAAACCCCCACACGTTCTGCACAGGCCGGTGGATGCTTTTGCACGCTGTGACCTGCCTTCAAGCCCTTCAAAGAAGTCGCCAAGTCCCCGCTTCTCTCGCCTTTGAAAAGCAGGTCTTAGCCGTATCAAGAGCACTACTTTCATTCTGACAGGCTGTTGGCAGGATGGCAGGATGTTCCTTTGCTCATCTGCCAGTCATGTAAGCGAGCCGGCGATTCTCCGACCAGGCAATCCACAGCACGCGAGTGCCAAGTTTTCCTGGCCAGTCCATGCGGAAATTGCAACAAAACAGTCGCTATACTGACAGCATTTACAACAACTGGGTTGGTCCAAAAATAGGGCACCCGACAAGATTATCATGTTCGCTGCCAAAATAGCCATTTTTTTATGTACCCGTCCTCTTTTCAGACCCAACCATCTCTGGCTCAAGTGCTGTCGCGGTTGACGTTCCCTCCACTGCCTTGCTTTGACAAATAGCGATGAGCCAGTTCTCCCGACGTTACCTCGGGGCTCCATCGGTATGTGGTGAGTGTGGCTACAGGTGGCTAAGTTTGATTTCATTGATGTGTGTTTGATAGCCATGTAGCGCAGAAGATACTGATACTGACAGGACCGAGGCATTTGCAACTCCAGCCAAATCGTCAGGATCAAAGCCTGCAGAGAAATAGACATCTACCAAAAAAGATTGTGTTCATGTACAGTAAGTTGTCCGTTTACACCACAATTCTTGCCTATGTCCGGCAATTTCTCCTTTTGTCGTTCTGCACGACCTCGCAAAGTGCAGGTCGTTCAACTCCGCTTGTTCCTACCAGCACTCAGTGCTGAGCCAGCGTAGTTGGAGAGGATCACGCAAGGCTTACCAGCTGCCTGGACTTTGTTGTTGAGTTCTCAAGCATATCGCCATGGTTCTCCCTTTATTTCACTGTTTTCCATGACAGTTCTGTCTATTATCCATTCTACTTTGCTGGGTCGAATTGTACTCTCCATCCGGTTCCACTTGTTTGTTGGTCGTAATCTAAGTTCCTGGTCTTCGCTGCATTGGCTGCTTTGAAGTCCCCGGCTGAATATGTTTATGGAAGAATAACTTGACGCAGGCGTTGCAAGATGCTTGGCTACAACAAGGCTGTGGTCAGCCATTGAATCCGTGTTAGAGCACACGATATTGGAATCAGTGAAACTATGTTCAACATATTCAAATATTCAATCAGAAATCCAACAAGTGCACCGCTATGCTCAATCTCCCAACTGTGCTCTTCAACTAAAGCAGCACCAGGGCAAAGAGTTTCTATACCCAGAAAAACTGCAAGGTTGAGGCTTTACAACGGCACAGAAGCAAAGGCCCATGCAAGCTACACCGTTTGGGGGAATGTTCCCAAGTGTTTCTTGCCGATGTGGAATTGCACAATGGATGGATTTTACAAAGTCAACCGGGAGAGTCAACTGGTTTCCTTTGATCCGAGCAAAGTCCAAACGGCCTTCATCCGAGCAACACACTCAGCAGCACCAGGATATGCCTCACCTTGCAAGGGCCGTTGATCTTTCGCATCCCAGCTCGGCTCGGCTCGTGCTCAGCCCAGCACGTCCGTTGTGGAGTACACCATACTGGTCCAAGGTGAAGGCATCATAACCTGGGCGGAAATCGTAAGGTGATGGCAAGTTGATCGCCTTGAAGGCTTTCAAAAACCCTCGTCACCTGTCCTTGATCTTTCCATTTTGGGAGTGAAATCGATGTGTTCCATCCATTTCCATCCCATTCTCCCCACTTTGATTCAGAAAAAATGTGCCATGGTCAGACCCGGAGGTCCGCACTGTCGAGCAGTTCCGAGACGCCAGAGCAAAGCCAGATATCATCTGACCTCGCTACATATCCACGTATGTGCCATGGTCAAGTTGCATGATGGTCATCTCATGAAATGGGGAATCTCCTAAATTGACCATGGTACATCCAAGTTAATCGAGGTATGATCATCCCCCAATGTAGAAATATCATCTAACGATTGATCACGGCAAATATACGCGCGTATGTATGTATTGATGCACCTATGCAATCCTATACATTCAGGTACGTGTGTATGTGTATATATATATAATTGTAAACTATACATATACATTCTACTGTATCAATTACATGTCAAATATCATATGCATATGTATGTATAATACATACATCCATCCATCCATCCATCCATCCATCCATACATACCTACCTACCTACATACCTACATACCTACATACCTACATACCTACATACCTACATACCTACATACCTACCATAACATACATACTATAACATAACATAACATAACATAACGTTACGTTACATTACATTACGTACATTGACATACATTGACATACATTGACATACATTGACATACATTGACATACATTGACATACATACATTGACATACATACATACATACATACATACATACATGGTTCAGTATTGAAGCGGCCCATCATACATACATACATACATACATACATACATACATACATACATAGATACATTACATACCTACATACATACCTACATACATACCTACATACATACCTACATACATACCTACATACCTACATACCTACATACCTACATACCTACATACCTACATACCTATTTACCTACATACCTACATACCTACATACCTACATACCTACATACCTACATACCTACATACCTACATACCTACATACCTACATACCTACATACCTACATACCCACATACCTACATACCCACATACCCACATACCCACATACCCACATACCCACATACCCACATACCTACATACCTACATACCTACATACCTACATACCTACATACCTACATACCTAAATACCTACATACCTATATACCTACATACCTACATACCTACATACGTACATACGTACATACGTACATACGTACATACGTACATACGTACATACGTACATACGTACATACGTACATACGTGCATACGTGCATACGTACATACCTATACATTAAATGCATACATACATACATTACATACATGACATACATGACATATATGACATACATGACATACATGACATACATGACATACATTACATACATCACATACATTCCATACATGACATACATGATATACATGGCATACATGACATACATTACATACATCACATACATTCCATACATGACATACATCACATACATCACATACATCACATACATCACATACATCACATACATCACATACATGACATACATGACATACATCACATACATGACATACATCACATACATACCATGCATACCATGCATATCATACATACCATACATACCATACATACCATACATACCATACATACCATACATACCATGCATACCATGCATACCATGCATACCATGCATACCATGCATCCCATACTTACCATACATACCATACTTACCATACATACCATCCATACCATACATACCATACATACCATACATACGATACATACCATACCATACCATACCATACCATACCATACCATACCACTCATACATACCATTCATATATACCATACCATGCATACATTACATTACATTACATTACATTACATTACATTGCATTGCATTACATTACATTACATTACATTACATTACATACATACACACATACTTACTTACATACGTACGTACGTACCTACATACATACATACATACATACATACATACATACATACATACATACATACATACATACATACACACATACATACTTACATACATATATACATACATACATTCATTAGATAGATAGATAGATAGATAGATACATACATACATAGACACATACAGACATACAGACATACATACATTTACATTACATTACATTACATTTCATTTACATTACCTTTCCTTTCCTTACCTCACCTTATCTTTACCACACCATTACCATACCATTACCATACCATTACCATGCCATTACCATACCATTACCATACCATTACCATGCCATTACCATACCATTACCATACCATACCATAAGTTACCATACCATGCCATGCCATACCATACCATACATACCTAACATAACATTACATTACATCACATTGCACTGCATTACATTGCATTACCCATTGCATTACATTGCATCACATTACACTACATTACATACATACATCCATCCATCCATGCAAACATACCACAATGATATGTGCACAAACATACTTACCCTCTGGTAATTTAACGTAGCTATTGAAAATGACCATTTATAGTGAGTTTTCCCATTAAAAATGGTGATTTTCCATAGTTATGTTAGTTTACCAGAGGGTAAATGCAAACAGTGGCCCAGTTGGAAAAATAGGCTTCCCGGCTTCTGCAGCGCTGGGGCGTGGGCAATGCGTGTCTCTGGACGCAAGAGCCTTCTCCTTCGGCGTGGCACGCGCCGGGCGACAAAATGGAAACCTTTTAGGGATCTGAAACTACTTGTTACCCTAGGGTAGACTAACATAGGTGTGGAAAACCATGGTTTCCTTAGGAGAACCATCTACAAATAGTGGATTTTCATGGGTTTTCCACATCTACAATAGTTTACCCCAGGGTAAACATTATTGAAACTTTGAAACCATCCATAACTTGGTAGGAGAATCTTAGCTTGGCCCGCCAACTTGGGGATGGATGGCTAGTCCACAGTTCTGATTCCCCAAGGTTTTGAACCCATTCAGGTCCGGTGATGGCATATGAAAAACCACTCACCGTCTGATTGGAAGATCTTCTTTTGTCTCAAAGAACCACCAGAAAGGATTCCTGACACAGATATCATGATATCGGGCAAGAAAAACTGTGCGCAAACTCTGCGTTGCTCTTGTTTACTTTCCTCGGCTCACCCGTGGCAAACATGTTGAAGCGACCGATCCTGAGCGCGGGCGTTGAGCAATCGGAGTCGCTTGCTGAGTCACAACTGGGGGGGCGGGCCTGGAAAGTTGCCGCTTCTGCAGCCGCCTCACAGACTTCAAGGGCCAGATTGCTAAAGGATCTTGAAAAAACGATTCCTATTGAAATTAACCCAGCATACAACCCCAATAGCAAGGTACGTCTCTTTTCATACCAATTCATAATAAACGCATATATATATATAAACGTTAACGACTTGCAAGACGCCAGCATGACGCCAGAATCACTCAAGACACCACCAAAACACCATCAAGGCATCGGAGACACCACCAACACCACCAAGGCACCACCGAAACACCACCACCGGCACCACCGAGACACCACGGAGACAGCACCGGGAACCACCAAGGCACCACACCACTGAGACCAATTCCTTCTGCTTTGGTGTCAAGCTCGTAGTTGAACCTGACATGACGTGGGACAATGGCGCTGCCTGTAAAGAAATATCCCGGCAAGAGAACCCAAACAGTGCTGCAAAGATCATGACGAAGAGATACTAAGGTAAATTCTGCAAGTTCCTAGAAAGGAGCGCGCGCAAGATTTTCTTGTCAGGATCTATGTACAAACTCCTGTGCAAGATCCCTTTGTATATCTGTAGAAGGTCCTGTGGAAGAGATCCTGTGTAGGTTCCCTTTGTCAAGACCTTTGTGGCACGTCTCAGTCTCTGTCACTGGTCTCTGTACTGGATCCCTCCACAAGGTCTCTATGAGAAATATCTTGCCAAAAATGCTGTACATGACCCTTGTACATGATCCCTATACAAGGTCTCTATGAGAGTCTCTTGGCAAGATCGCTTTAGGAGATCTCTCTACAAGATTTCTGCACAAGCTCTCTCTGCAAGAGATCTCTCTACAAGATTTCTGCACAAGCTCTCTCTGCAAGAGATCTCTATGCAAGATCTCTACACAAGGTTTCTATAAGAGCTTTCCACACAAGACCTCCGCAAGAGATTTCTAAATAAGATCTCTGCTAAAGCTCTCCTGGCAAGATCTCTGTAAGAGACCTCGGCAAGATCTCTGCCAGAGATCTCTGTACAGGTCCATGTGCAAGATCCCTGCAAGTGGTCTCTTGGCAAGGTCTTTGTTGAAGAGATCTCTTGGCAAGATCGCTGTAAGAGATCTCCATACAAGATCCCTGTGCAAGGTCTCTATGTGATGTCTCTTGGCAAGATCTCTGTACAAGGTCTCTATAAGATCTCTCGGCAAAATCACTGTCCCTGTGCAAGGTCTCCATGAAATCCAGTTCGCTTTTGGAAATCTCTAAATAAGATCTCAGCACAAGCTCTCTGCAAGCTATCTGCAAGGGCAAGATCTCTGCAAGAGATCTCCACTCAGGGTCTCAGTACAAGATCTCTAGGAAAGGTCTCTGATTGTACATGCTTACGTGCACAAGAAATATGGATGCTCCAAAGGGAAAAAGTGAAGCCAACGGATGTGCATGGAAAAGACTGCACGAGTCGATCCGCACGTTGCGGCTGCTGACGACCACAACAGCAAAAGATAAGGGGATGCATACAGTTGAAATGCACCAGAAAAAAATGGAAGATCAAGGAACTCTTGTGCTTTTATTGGTCAACAAAATAGCCACGGATGAGACCACCTTGAATCAGAACCAGTCAGCAACCATTATCAAGACGCCACAGCAAGACGCCAGCGACGCCTGCAAGACATCAACAGACCCCCAAGAAACCACCACCGGCACCACCGAAACACCACCGCCAAGCCACCACCGAAATACCACCGAGACAACGAAGACACCACCGGGACACCCCCAGAACACAACCGAGACACTGGGAGACACCCGCCCAGGCCGTCAGCCAGGAACCCGACGACGCCATTAACAATCGCAAGCTATCGCTGTTGGGAAAATAGCGCAGCAAACTTCTCAGCAAGCGATCTATTTTGTGGTTTTCCTTGTCAAGACTTACAATTGGGCATATTTGACTGTTCCAAAAGCCCGTAATGAGTGACATGTAAAGCAAAGGAGAACAACGGTTACGCAAGCCCGGCTTGGTCACCCTGCCGAAATCGCATCGTGCAGGAAGCAATGAAACTGAAGCAGGCTGCCTGGCAAGCAAGAGTCCATGCAGGCGCCCTGTAAAAGGCAAGGAAACAGCAGGAAACCAAATCAGCTGTTGCCGTTTGACTCCATCGCCACTCAGCTTGACAGCAATAAAAACACATGCTTCGCAGCGCCGGCATCAAAGCCGAAGGTTTTTCCATCCGCGAACGTCTTTGGATTTGAAAAATGCC
The DNA here is from genome assembly GCA_947184155.2 of Cladocopium goreaui. Taxonomy (NCBI): domain Eukaryota; class Dinophyceae; order Suessiales; family Symbiodiniaceae; genus Cladocopium; species Cladocopium goreaui. Next base: position 415,916 of record CAMXCT020000202.1, on the reverse strand, counting down.
CTGTTTCGGAGAAAGTGGGACTCGAAGCGGTTGCAGACCCCTGGCGATGATCGCAAGGAGTCTCTGGCCCATTGCAAGGTCTTTGGCTATTCAGCGGGTTCGGCCAAAAACACATTGGACCAAGTCTGGCTAATGTTTCGAGAAAACACTAAATTTCTAACAACACTTTGAGATAAGACGGAGAAAAAAGGAACCGCGAAGAGAACTACAAAGTCCACGACGTGTCCACCACGTGGCACAACAGCTAAGTTTGCCGACGTGGTAGATGATGTAGGTCTGGATGGCTCCATCGCTCAGAACAGGGCCACTGCCAAGGAAAAAAAGGTTGAGGCGACGCCTTTACGAATCAAAACGCGAATCGCTGAAGCTAATCCTGTGGCATGTGGCCCATGTGGCCCTTCGGTCCCAACACAGCTATGATGTGCGGAGTCTCTTCAAAAAAATGAGTTGCGATAGTTCTCCACCAAGACCTGTCATGATGACCTGAATCGCAACTTGCTCTGTTTGATCCTTTTTTTGTGCACCAAAACTCTGGTTTTTCGGTGGTGAAGCTCAAGGCTTGCCCCAGAAACAGCCACGTTGAATTCGATGCCACCCCTAGGGATGGTCAAGGAGTAGGAGACCTGTTGGACACAAGATCAGCGAGAATGACAATCAGAACAAAATCTGAAACCAAGGTGCGCATGATTTCAGAGAACGATGTTCAATCAGACAAGGACCTATCAGAATGGTGCATTATGACATATATAGTCCGAAACTTGAATTTAACAAGTGCAGCAACTGTCCTATTGCAAGACTTCCACACCAGGCCTATTGTCTGACCCTACCCACCCATTTTCAAAGTGGCACCAACTGCTACTGCAAGGGCAAGTCAACCACAAACACAAGAGCATATGCAGCATATGTAAAAAACTAGCAAAAGCACACTATGTTAGCACAAAGAACGGTCGTGATAATCCTGGCATTGTCCATTATGTGGCAGTTCTTGGTTCAAGCTTCATTCAATCAGGCTTACTTGCAACTGGCACAGCAAAAGTACTAAACAACTTTGCGTCGCAATTTTCATTCAGCCACCAGAATCATTCACCAAGGCAGTGTCGGCACCTAAAGGCTTTTCCCTGTATCCGTATTGCAAAGCTTTGTTGTGAAGACAGTTCCGAGCATCGCCAAACTGTGTCTCTACTTGCAGCAACTTTGGGTGGTATTTTGAAAACAAGGAATCGCCACCAGCAAGAACCTGACACTCATGTTCTTCCACGTCCATCTTCATCACATCCACAGATGCAGGCGACAGGTCTGCAAGGACACTATCCAGAGTTTTTAACTCCACAGGTTGACAATTTGCATCCCCGCTGTCACACTTCTTATCAGGTCCACATGATAGATGCCCGTTGCCAATATTGATCTTTGAATTTGTGCTCTTGATGATGCAGGTGGTAAAATCAACCTCGAAAGGCGCAGCCAATGCAGTCGGCACAAGTGTAACCCGAGAACGCAGGTGAGGATTTAGACATAGACTCCCCATGATGGCTTGCCGATTGCGCGTCATGGCTTCCACAGCTATCACATTGAAGCCTTTGTGGGCAAAGAGCAAGGTGTAGTAGCCAATATTGGCCCCGATGTCGAGGAATGTCCCACTCTCAGCCAAGCTTGTCCCTGCTCTTTTGGCCATGTCATCTGCAGTTGCAATTTCCCACTGTCCGAAACGAGCGATTTCAGAGGACACGATGTCGTTCATCCCCAACACAACCATGTCAAAGCCTGCAGACACTCTTGCTTTGTTCATGCCAGGTGGTACGCATTCATTCAGCGAGTGGCTGCTTAGAACAGGAAATATGTTGTCTGTCTTTTGGTTGGTGTCAATAAGACCCTTCAAAGAAGTGTCGGCAACCAACGACGTTGCGCCGCCAACCTTTGTGGCTCGAAATCCATGTTTTATGGCATGAGTAAGCACGCACTTCTTCGTCTCTGTTGTTGGTGTCGCTATCTGCAGTACTTGGCTCTCAAAAAGGCCATCTCCTGCTTCAAGAACCTGACATTCGCGCCCACCTACATCTATCTTTGCCACTGAAAGAGGTTGGGGCAGGGACATGTTCAAAAGAATTGTATCCAAAGTAGACACTCGCACTTCTCTGCAGCTCTTTCCAAATTCACAATCCGCTCCATCACATCTCAGGTGCCAAGAAGATACATCATCTTGGCCACTCTCCACGCAGGTCTTTTGCAGTTCCCATGGTGCCACCACAGCAGTCGGCACAAGTGTAACCCGAGAACGCAGGTGAGGATTTAGACATAGACTCCCCATGATGGCTTGCCGATTGCGCGTCATGGCTTCCACAGCTATCACATTGAAGCCTTTGTGGGCAAAGAGCAAGGTGTAGTAGCCAATATTGGCCCCGATGTCGAGGAATGTCCCACTCTCAGCCAAGCTTGTCCCTGCTCTTTTGGCCATGTCATCTGCAGTTGCAATTTCCCACTGTCCGAAACGAGCGATTTCAGAGGACACGATGTCGTTCATCCCCAACACAACCATGTCAAAGCCTGCAGACACTCTTGCTTTGTTCATACCAGGTGGTACACACCCACCATCACTGGAGGTTCTCTCATAGATTGTGGAACCAAGTGGCTTCAAAGTTGAAGCAAGAACTGGGGCCAAAGTTGTTCCTTCACTGAATTGCCCTGCATGCTCAGCAACATCCAAGACTAAGGCAGTGTCAGGACCCATTTGTTTTTCTCTGTATCCGTATTGCAAAGCTTTGTTGTGAAGACAGTTCCGAGCATCGCCAAACTGTGTCTCTACTTGCAGCAACTTTGGGTGGTATTTTGAAAACAAGGAATCGCCACCAGCAAGAACCTGACACTCATGTTCTTCCACGTCCATCTTCATCACATCCACAGATGCAGGCGACAAGTCTGCAAGGACACTATCCAGAGTTTTTAACTCCACAGGTTGACAATTTGCATCCCCGCTGTCACACTTCTTATCAGGTCCACATGAAAGATGCCCGTTGCCAATATTGATCTTTGAATTTGTGCTCTTGATGATGCAGGTGGTAAAATCAACCTCGAAAGGCGCAGCCAATGCAGTCGGCACAAGTGTAACCCGAGAACGCAGGTGAGGATTTAGACATAGACTCCCCATGATGGCTTGCCGATTGCGCGTCATGGCTTCCACAGCTATCACATTGAAGCCTTTGTGGGCAAAGAGCAAGGTGTAGTAGCCAATATTGGCCCCGATGTCGAGGAATGTCCCACTCTCAGCCAAGCTTGTCCCTGCTCTTTTGGCCATGTCATCTGCAGTTGCAATTTCCCACTGTCCGAAACGAGCGATTTCAGAGGACACGATGTCGTTCATCCCCAACACAACCATGTCAAAGCCTGCAGACACTCTTGCTTTGTTCATGCCAGGTGGTACGCATTCATTCAGCGAGTGGCTGCTTAGAACAGGAAATATGTTGTCTGTCTTTTGGTTGGTGTCAATAAGACCCTTCAAAGAAGTGTCGGCAACCAACGACGTTGCGCCGCCAACCTTTGTGGCTCGAAATCCATGTTTTATGGCATGAGTAAGCACGCACTTCTTCGTCTCTGTTGTTGGTGTCGCTATCTGCAGTACTTGGCTCTCAAAAAGGCCATCTCCTGCTTCAAGAACCTGACATTCGCGCCCACCTACATCTATCTTTGCCACTGAAAGAGGTTGGGGCAGGGACATGTTCAAAAGAATTGTATCCAAAGTAGACACTCGCACTTCTCTGCAGCTCTTTCCAAATTCACAATCCGCTCCATCACATCTCAGGTGCCAAGAAGATACATCATCTTGGCCACTCTCCACGCAGGTCTTTTGCAGTTCCCATGGTGCCACCACAGCAGTCGGCACAAGTGTAACCCGAGAACGCAGGTGAGGATTTAGACATAGACTCCCCATGATGGCTTGCCGATTGCGCGTCATGGCTTCCACAGCTATCACATTGAAGCCTTTGTGGGCAAAGAGCAAGGTGTAGTAGCCAATATTGGCCCCGATGTCGAGGAATGTCCCACTCTCAGCCAAGCTTGTCCCTGCTCTTTTGGCCATGTCATCTGCAGTTGCAATTTCCCACTGTCCGAAACGAGCGATTTCAGAGGACACGATGTCGTTCATCCCCAACACAACCATGTCAAAGCCTGCAGACACTCTTGCTTTGTTCATACCAGGTGGTACACACCCACCATCACTGGAGGTTCTCTCATAGATTGTGGAACCAAGTGGCTTCAAAGTTGAAGCAAGAACTGGGGCCAAAGTTGTTCCTTCACTGAATTGCCCTGCATGCTCAGCAACATCCAAGACTAAGGCAGTGTCAGGACCCATTTGTTTTTCTCTGTATCCGTATTGCAAAGCTTTGTTGTGAAGACAGTTCCGAGCATCGCCAAACTGTGTCTCTACTTGCAGCAGCTTTGGGTGGTATTTTGAAAACAAGGAATCGCCACCAGCAAGAACCTGACACTCATGTTCTTCCACGTCCATCTTCATCACATCCACAGATGCAGGCGACAAGTCTGCAAGGACACTATCCAGAGTTTTTAACTCCACAGGTTGACAATTTGCATCCCCGCTGTCACACTTCTTATCAGGTCCACATGAAAGATGCCCGTTGCCAATATTGATCTTTGAATTTGTGCTCTTGATGATGCAGGTGGTAAAATCAACCTCGAAAGGCGCAGCCAATGCAGTCGGCACAAGTGTAACCCGAGAACGCAGGTGAGGATTTAGACATAGACTCCCCATGATGGCTTGCCGATTGCGCGTCATGGCTTCCACAGCTATCACATTGAAGCCTTTGTGGGCAAAGAGCAAGGTGTAGTAGCCAATATTGGCCCCGATGTCGAGGAATGTCCCACTCTCAGCCAAGCTTGTCCCTGCTCTTTTGGCCATGTCATCTGCAGTTGCAATTTCCCACTGTCCGAAACGAGCGATTTCAGAGGACACGATGTCGTTCATCCCCAACACAACCATGTCAAAGCCTGCAGACACTCTTGCTTTGTTCATACCAGGTGGTACACACCACCATCACTGGAGGTTCTCTCATAGATTGTGGAACCAAGTGGCTTCAAAGTTGAAGCAAGAACTGGGGCCAAAGTTGTTCCTTCACTGAATTGCCCTGCATGCTCAGCAACATCCAAGACTAAGGCAGTGTCAGGACCCATTTGTTTTTCTCTGTATCCGTATTGCAAAGCTTTGTTGTGAAGACAGTTCCGAGCATCGCCAAACTGTGTCTCTACTTGCAGCAACTTTGGGTGGTATTTTGAAAACAAGGAATCGCCACCAGCAAGAACCTGACACTCATGTTCTTCCACGTCCATCTTCATCACATCCACAGATGCAGGCGACAAGTCTGCAAGGACACTATCCAGAGTTTTTAACTCCACAGGTTGACAATTTGCATCCCCGCTGTCACACTTCTTATCAGGTCCACATGAAAGATGCCCGTTGCCAATATTGATCTTTGAATTTGTGCTCTTGATGATGCAGGTTGCAGAATCAACCTCGAAAGGCGCAGCCAATGCAGTCGGCACAAGTGTAACCCGAGAACGCAGGTGAGGATTTAGACATAGACTCCCCATGATGGCTTGCCGATTGCGCGTCATGGCTTCCACAGCTATCACATTGAAGCCTTTGTGGGCAAAGAGCAAGGTGTAGTAGCCAATATTGGCCCCGATGTCGAGGAATGTCCCACTCTCAGCCAACGTCCATCTTCATCACATCCACAGATGCAGGCGACAAGTCTGCAAGGACACTATCCAGAGTTTTTAACTCCACAAGTTGACAATTTGCATCCCCACTGTCACACTTCTTATCAGGTCCACATGAAAGATGCCCGTTGCCAATATTGATCTTTGAATTTGTGCTCTTGATGATGCAGGTGGCAAAATCAACCTCGAAAGGCGCAGCCAATGCAGTCGGCACAAGTGTAACCCGAGAACGCAGGTGAGGATTTAGACATAGACTCCCCATGATGGCTTGCCGATTGCGCGTCATGGCTTCCACAGCTATCACATTGAAGCCTTTGTGGGCAAAGAGCAAGGTGTAGTAGCCAATATTGGCCCCGATGTCGAGGAATGTCCCACTCTCAGCCAAGCTTGTCCCTGCTCTTTTGGCCATGTCATCTGCAGTTGCAATTTCCCACTGTCCGAAACGAGCGATTTCAGAGGACACGATGTCGTTCATCCCCAACACAACCATGTCAAAGCCTGCAGACACTCTTGCTTTGTTCATACCAGGTGGTACACAACCACCATCACTGGAGGTTCTCTCATAGATTGTGGAACCAAGTGGCTTCAAAGTTGAAGCAAGAACTGGGGCCAAAGTTGTTCCTTCACTGAATTGCCCTGCATGCTCAGCAACATCCAAGACTAAGGCAGTGTCAGGACCCATTTGTTTTTCTCTGTATCCGTATTGCAAAGCTTTGTTGTGAAGACAGTTCCGAGCATCGCCAAACTGTGTCTCTACTTGCAGCAGCTTTGGGTGGTATTTTGAAAACAAGGAATCGCCACCAGCAAGAACCTGACACTCATGTTCTTCCACGTCCATCTTCATCACATCCACAGATGCAGGCGACAAGTCTGCAAGGACACTATCCAGAGTTTTTAACTCCACAGGTTGACAATTTGCATCCCCGCTGTCACACTTCTTATCAGGTCCACATGAAAGATGCCCGTTGCCAATATTGATCTTTGAATTTGTGCTCTTGATGATGCAGGTTGCAGAATCAACCTCGGAAGGCGCAGCTAATGCAGTCGGCACAAGTGTAACCCGAGAACGCAGGTGAGGATTTAGACATAGACTCCCCATGATGGCTTGCCGATTGCGCGTCATGGCTTCCACAGCTATCACATTGAAGCCTTTGTGGGCAAAGAGCAAGGTGTAGTAGCCAATATTGGCCCCGATGTCGAGGAATGTCCCACTCTCAGCCAAGCTTGTCCCTGCTCTTTTGGCCATGTCATCTGCAGTTGCAATGTCCCACAGTCTAAACTTGACAATTCCAGCAGAAACTACGTCGTTCATCCCCAGCAACACCATATCAAACCCTGCAGACACTCGAGCTTTTCGCATACCTGGAGGTATGCATATTGATTTTTCAGCAAGGCCAACCTGACTTGTTGAGTTTTTTCAAAGCACAGCTCAAAGGTTGTCTCTATCGTTGGTCCCAAAACTAGTCACAGGAGTGGTACATACTCTTGGTGATTTCCCTGGCGCCACACGTTTAGACTCAAGAAGTGTGCTATCAAGTGAGTTTTGGATCCAAGAAAACGGTTTTCCCCAGTCATGTTTGTTGGCTTCTGTTACTCCTAACAGTTATTGGAACAAAATGTTTATCAACTTAGCCAACTGAGCAGTGTTCAAAGCCCTGTGTCGTCCCTTAAAAAACTCCTTGGTTTATGGGGATTCCTCATGGACTGTAATATTCCCCACTGTATGTGTAATATATATATATAATATATATATATATTTCTATCCCTTCAAACCCAACTCGGCCAAGCATGATTTTTGCACATGCAGCCGTGCAGGTAATCACGATTGGGTGCAACCACCACGTATGGATGGGCTACCCATTCTCTTGCCCACAGGCAGAAGGACATGCCCTCAGGCAACAATGAAAAGCCCCGCCGCAGCAGGAGACAAAAGGCCAGCACCCAAATACCCAAAGGGGGAGGGATTGGGATGGGAGCTACAAACGGCCTCGAGTGAATTAGGATAGAAACCAACGTCCACCAACACTTCATGTTGACAGGACTGGTCTTATTCTATCCCTTCAAACCCAACTCGGCCAAGCATGATTTTTGCACATGCAGCCGTGCAGGTAATCACGATTGGGTGCAACCACCACGTATGGATGGGCTACCCATTCTCTTGCCCACAGGCAGAAGGACATGCCCTCAGGCAACAATGAAAAGCCCCGCCGCAGCAGGAGACAAAAGGCCAGCACCCAAATACCCGACCCCAATCGTACCCAAACGATGCCTTTGGCGAAGCTACCTGAATGAAGACCAGGCAGCTGCTGCAGCTGTAAGGGCGTGGGCGACGGGTGGGGGCAAAGCCAATTTCAAAAGTGTTGCCCTGGCATCATCCAAATAGATCCGTGCTGTACGCACGTCTTTCCACCGGCCTTGAAGAGTGACATAGTGGAGGTCCCGCGTTGCAGTATAGAAGTGCGTAGCACCTCCCCTTCTGATGCTGCAAAGCGAAAAATCAAAACTTTGCAAGGCAAAATGCCGAAGGAGCCGGGTGAAACAATCTCGGAAGGATTTTGGAGAGGCCCTCCAAATGGGCCCCTTTGAGGGCAAGTGGGGCAACAAGGTTGCTAAAATCCTGACGAGGCCACGGTGCCGCAGCACAAGTGATTGCTGAAACTGCTTTGAAGTTTTGGTCTTTTCCAAAGTCACTACAACTTGCTCTGTGTGCAAGTCTACCACAATATTCTGTCGAGGAAGGGTGAGAAACTCCATTGTACGCAGGAAGAAACAAAAGCCCAAAAGGAGTAGGGCAGCCAAATCATGGTGGCCTATTTGCCACGCCAGTCCAGCTAGGCCCTTGATAACCAGCCAAGGTATGGGAACTGCCCTCATTGGGACATGGTCCCGCAGCCAGTTGTTGTAGTACTGCTGAGCAGTTGGTAACTGAAACCGCAGTTTGGGGATGAATCTTTTCAACCCACTCAAAAGCCAGCCTGCTTGAGAGATGCTATCACCCTCCTGATACAGAACATTGATATACTCAGAGACCAAAAAATCCAAGCGTGAAACATCGGACGGTATTTCCACCTCCTCAGAGGAAAGGTATTGAAAGAAGCGTTGAATCTCTTTGCGATAGGCTCGTGCTGTCTTTGGTGCTATCCCTTTGAACTTGAGATGAAGCTTTGGCCGTGGCATCACTTCTTCTCAAAGCGGCGTGATGCCGCATCCGCATAGTTCCACTTGCTGAGGGTCCAAAGGGAGATGAGCACCGACTTGCTGGCCACATTGAGCGCCATGAGCCTTCGTAGTGTCCGATTCAACCGCTTGCTGCCCGACCGTCCTTTTGTAAGAGCATAGTATGTCACCAAACTGTCCACGATGTTCATAATCCGCAGCTTGATGTTGGAGGGATCTCTCAGGCGCCTCCTGAACTCCGTGAGGACAGCTGTCACTTCCAGTACGTTGATGTGCTGCTCAGCCGACCAAGGGTAGCTGAGGACAGTCCTCCACAGCCATCGAAAGGCTGGATAAGGATGCACCACCTCCTTCTGGATCTGCTCATCAGGCACCGTGATGCGAACGTCAGTGCCCCTGAGACCCACATTGCGCATCAGCCAGCGCATGTGCTCCGCTTCATTGCCCTCAGTCATCCCCTGTAGGGTGTGGCTCACTGCAGCGGCCACCCGATTGACATGGGCTTCATCCTGGAGGCCCCTTGTGGCCCCTCTCACCTGGGTGTACACCAGTGATTCAAGAGTGTGAGGGTAATCCCCCACTGGTGCCGGAGTGAGGGATCGTAGATGTGCAGCCAATGCGTGGGCATACGTCACACAGAAGCCCCATGGATATTCGGCCTCCAAAGAGGTATCGAAACTCAGCTGCCCGTCCGAGTTCCAGTGCACCCGATACTGCCTGAGATTCTCATGACCAGGGCAGTCTGGCTTGTGCAAGGCCCTGTGAAGGAAAGGTGAGTTGTGGAGCAGGTGAGTCCACTTCACACGCTCCCCACCAAAACAGCAGTGACTGTAGACACTCAGGTACCAGTCACCGCTGAGCCTCAGGCGCTCAACTTCCTCCGTATCCCAGATAAAGCTGTTGTAGGGATGTTCCAATGAAGCCACTCCGCCTGCCTTGTGTCGATGTGAAAGGCCCTTGAGCGATCGCTTCATGTAAGCGTTCCCTTGCTGCACTGCTATGGCATCCCCCCTCGACAGGTCCTCAAAGCCCCACGGCTCCTCAGAGCTCCTGACCTGCCGGGGTCCTTGAATCCAGCTGGTGTCAGGGAGCTGGATCCATCTGCCACGTGCCCTGGAGAATGTCCTGCATTCAGGGGCCCAATGCTCCGCTTTCAGAGCCGGGTCGGATTCTGCCTCCGCAAGGCGCTTCTTCCCCTGCTCGGTCAGGATGTCCCATTCATCGCCCGGTACGAGCTTGTCCAGCGGTTTTTGGATCGCAATCCCCGCCAGCCCGCAGGCCTTGGTGAGTGGATACCTTGGTCCACTGAACCGCTCCCCGAACTTAGGGGCGAAGAAGTCTGATCTCCCGCACCCGGACTCGGTATGCTCCGACACACAGAAAGCTGAGCAAAAGCGCTCCCCACATTTCCTTGGGCATTGATAAACCCGCCTCTGGGGGTCCATCCTCTGGAAACCTGTGCCACAGCACCCACAAACTTCCCGCGCAGGGAGCTCCTCAGGCACCACCAAGCTCTTGTTCTTGAACTTGATCGCGATCGCTGAACCGCCTCCTGAAGGTGAGGCATCAGTACATGAGATGACGGGCGAAAGCTCTGCTCTTCCCTCTGCGACTGCGTGGCCAGTCCAAGGAAACAGAGCACCTCATCAACCACTGCAGCGCTCAGTGCTTGACCCCTGCTCTTGCATTTTTCCAGCAGCCCGAAGATTTCTTGCAGGATCGCAAAAAGTGGCCGCCGGAAGGTTGCAATGAAAGCTGCTTTCCCGATCCAGTGACGAACTTGAAATTCCGTGACCACCGGGCTTGTGAGCAGCGCCAGACTGATTGCCAAGAAATTCTGGAGCTTATCACGCCCCACCTTGATGGTTCCGGCCTGGCCATTGAACTCACCTCCTTGGGTGCCACCACAAGTCGCGCCAATCAGTTGTTTCCCCGCGTTTCGAGGAAGGCCAAGCTCATCACACACCTCGTTGAAGCGCTTGTGAGTTTCTGTCATCTGAGCCTCATCAGCGCCAAACCCTTCAGCAAAAGACTTCATGATTCTGCCTTGGTCAAAATTGTCCAAGTAGACCACCGTGAGCCGGTCTCCCTCCGGGATGGCCATGCCTTTCTCCAAGGACGTGGATCTTGGGACCTTGGCCAAGTCGAAGACGATGTGCCGCACCGCATATTGCACGAGGGTCACTGCCGACTTCCAACCCATCGGCACGACACACAGGGCAGGTCTGACCTTCCCTAGATCTGGCCTGCCGAAGGCCCGGCCATCCACTTTGCGGGCATAGGCAAAGTAGGGGCTCCATGCCCTCGGAACCCGAAACAAATTGAAGGCACTCTGTAGATCCTCTGAGTCCAGGTACAGCTCCTCGTCTGGTGCCAAGTAGAGTGCTGTCAACTGGCCCACATAGGGCAAGGTGTCCTGGGCACCTGGTAGGTCCATCATCATCTCATTGGTCGGAATCAAGACTGAAATGAACCTCTGGAGATGCACCAGCTGACCATTCATCTCTTTGATCTTGGTGACACCCCCAGCTCCATTCAGCACCAGGTGCCCTGCTCTGTCCCGCGGGACTTCCGAATCATCCACCATGCAAAACAGCCCTCTCTTATGGCCTTCGGCACAAATCTTGTACCACTCATCCTCCGTTGCCCTGACCAGAGACTTCTTTGAACTGGCGGGTTGCAAATCAAACGGGAGGACCCATTGGCTTGGGTCTGCCATTGCCTCTTTCACCTCGCCTTCCAGGAAATCCGTGATGCACTTAATTGCTGCTTCACCAGGTCTAGGCCAGGTAGGAAAAACCCTCTCAGCAACCAACTCCTGCATGTATTCGACCGGATTTCCAGCGTAGTCGAACTTCTTGCTCTGAAGAGCTGCTTTTGCTTCTCCGTAAGACGGAACCGGATCGGCACTCAAAACATTGTCGTCCACAGTCTTGGCAACCTCCTCAATGGCTAGCCGTTGATTGGGCGACAGTTGCCCATCCATCGGCACGCAGATGGGTGTTGTCCAACCGGTGCAGTAGTTGAAGTTAATCAAAACAAACATCAGCTTCACCCAGTCCTGGTTGCGTTCGGACACCCCACACTCCCCTGCCTTCACACAGGTAGGATGAATTGGCAAGAGGTCCCCCTTCCGCGCATAGTGGGCCTCGGCGGCCGGGGGCGGCTGCATGTGATGGCTGTATCTGCGCACGAAATCTCCAAGAGGGGTGTCCAGAAACCTCAGACTGTCCAAAATCTTGGCTCCCAAGTCAGTGAAAGTAGTGGTCTCCTTGCGCCAGATCTCCACCAGCTGCTTCTGCCAGTCAGTCAGCGGCATAGGGCTATCAGCCAGGCCTGTCATCCTACCCCTCAGGGCGCTAGCCAGGACCTCATCTCCGGAGTCGGCATCCAGGACCACGTCAACGACCTCCGCTCCAAACTGCGTAGGCTCAGCTATGCCAGCGGTGCTGTAACCTTGTTCTCCGCTTGTTCTGCTGGCTGCCACTTTCCGCGTTTCCCTCCTTTCTTGCCTTTTCCTTTGTTTTGACCTTCTCCTTTTCCTTTGCCGTCGTTTGGGTTCCACGCTCCTCGGGGGCGATGCACCAGCTGGAGCATTTTCGCCTCTATGGCCTGCTCCTTCGCGGCCATCCTTTGCTCCTCCTGTTCCGCGAGCCCTGCTCCCTCCGGAGCGATGAGCTCCAGAAATTGGGCTCTTTGCCACCCCCCGTCGTTCATCTGGAGCTCTAGGGCTTTGAGGCGCTGCCCCAGAATATCTGCCGCTATCTCTCCCTGCCCGCAGGCTATCTGATCGAGAGCAGCAGCTACTGTCCGAATCTCCCGAAGCAGCCTGATGCCCAACTTGTCGCGGTACGTTGGAATCATGACTGTGAGGAGGTAGCTTGTTGCGGTGGACGGCGTCTTGTCGGGGTTCGAGGCTAGGTTGAAGGGGGACCCGGCGTCCCTTGCCAGCAGGCTCCTCATCTTCACGAGAAGTCTGCTTGCCAAGCGACCTGGCCTCTTCTGGGAGTACTCCACCAGCCGTAGTTGGTGGCTCCTCCTGTCCGAGCCCCCCCTTTGAAAACCCTCAACCTCGTCTGACACCGAATCCGAGGCTTCCTCCTTCTCATTGTCAAACTCCATCAGCTGGCCAATCCCGAAGAGGCCTCGATCACGCTCCTTGCTCCTCTTGCGACGCCTGCCTCTGCCAGCGCCATCTCGGGAGCCACTCTCTGACCGCCTTCTCTTGCGACCTCGACTGCGTCCCCTTGAGGACGATGTAGATCCTTCCCTCGGGGACACCTTCTTCCCAAACCAATTCTGTTCTTTCCGACCCGCAGGTCCTTCTTTCTTTGAGATCTTCTTTGACCTTGACCTTGATTTCTTTTCCTTTTTGCGAGGGTCAACATCAGCCTTCTTCTCACCTCGCCTTGGGGAGCCCTCCTTAGCTGTACCCCGGGGCTTTCTCTTTTCTTTTGCTATCTCGCCCTTCAGCCTCCGAAGATCTTCCCCAACTGCTTTCTCTGCTTCTCCTGGTGCCCGAGGTGTGACTCCTCCTTGACGATCCTGCCCATCATCCAGGCTGAAGACATCCGCATCATCATGACCTGCTGCACCAGCGGGCCCCTTCTTGCCGGCGTCCACCAAATCCTTGCGGTAGGCTTCAAAGTCTGCCTTTGCCACACCAGTGATCCACCACGCTGCCCTCCTGTTGACAATGTCAGCGGTTTCAATCACCCTGATGCAGTCGGTGTGGAACGCAAAGGGGTCCCGTGCCTCATGTCCTCTGCAACTCCTTGTCTCAGCCGAGCAGATGTGGACGAAAAATTCACGTCGTTGTGTCTTGCCTGGCCCCTCATCCAGCCACCACTTGAGGTGCGGGTCCTCAACTGCGATGAGGGTGGCGGTGAGCCAAAGCCCATGCGTCCTTTCACCCACCATAATGACTCTCCAAAGCCCCTTTCCTTGTGGAGCTCTGGTGGAGTCATACATGGTGCTCTCAAAGTACTCTCCTGATTCCCAGTCTCTTTTGGCAGCGAAGCCAGGTTTCTCGACGCTCCCAATCCATGGCCCGGGCATGCCGCCTTAGCCGCAGCTAGGCGCCTCTCCCTCAGGAGGTGCCGTGCCCGCAGGCCTTCGAATTGTTGGGCCTTAGCCCTTTCAGGCCGTGGCCTGCTCCCCGCAGGGATACCACCCCGCAGGGTTAACACCACCCCTCAGGGTTGCCAGCCGTGCTTGAAGCTAAAACGGCCTCGAGTGAATTAGGATAGAAACCAACGTCCACCAACACTTCATGTTGACAGGACTGGTCTTAATTATATATATATAATATATATATATAATATATAATATATATATATATAATATATAATATATATATATATATAATATATATATATAATATATATAATATATATATATAATATATATAATATATATAATATATATATAATATATAATATATATATAATATATAATATATATATTCCTTGGTATAATCCCCGATACTCATCAACCAACAGGGTCTTCGAACACTGCTTAACTGGCCGAAAAAAAAATGGATCAACATCTGGCCGGTGATGTGCCAAGTGACCTGGCTCGATCGTTTCGGCGCTCGGTCGTATAGGCAGAATCTTAGTCGCTCGGTCGTATGCATCGGGCGACCCCAAGGTCATCTATATTGGTGATTTGTTGATGGGAAACCAATGATCTTCGGGGCCCCAATTTCAGAAAAACTTCATTTCGTGTTTTTCTATGCGCCTTGGAATCGACCGTGAGTTTTTCTTTGTGACCAGACTATGTCAAGCATCTCCTCACGAGTGACATGGACTGCTAGGACCTAGGACATACATCTACGATGTGACTGCTGAAAGAGACTCTTTTTGACACAATTTCACATGACCGCAGCTCAAAACTCTGGGAATGTGGTTTTCTCCCCATGAAGAGTAAAAACCACTGAACACACAATGAGGCAGTACCCTGTCCCTCCATAAGCCATGCCAAAAGGGTATAAGCACCACCTCCCCAATCCCAAAAATCTCGAAAAAAATGCAGTGTAGTCCAGGTTCTGTCCCGGACAGGAAGAAAAGACCAGAAAGTGTACCACCAAAGCAACAGCAGCTGCTATCAGCACCAGACCTTTATGGACCATGGCCGCAGGCCGTGTCAAACATACTGACTCTGTGGTTCATCAGCCCTGGTTGTTGAGCCACCCCCTGGTTGCCCTAAAATTGGTCGCACTTGCATCGAGGATCCTGTAGATTGAATCATTGTAGACCTACAAACTGCAGCTGTTGTGGGAAAACGAAAACAGCATTTGTCTTCTGACGTTGAACAACAGCTCGCTTTGCTGAGTAGAATGTTCCTACTCACTTTGGAGCAGGCATTTTGTCCTTGATCAGAAAAAACATCACGTCGCCCGTTGCATTCGATGTCGGATTCAGCATCTTAGAGAACTCGGCTGACCTTTACCCCTCCTACTTTGCCGTGCAAAACAAAGATTGATTTTCAGGATATGTACATATATGTATGTATATATTATACCAGTAGTACCGCACAAGGCGGTGGCGGAAGTTTCAAGGATAGGACACTATAGGAGAGGTGAGTTGTTGTGATGCATGGATGGCACAGCGAATCCACTGATGGACCGAAAGGTCGTTGGAGTTGTGTTTTTTGGAGTAGTTGCAGCGGTTGCAGCCACAACTGCTGGATGTAGTGTGGTGTAGTGCAGCTGTAGTCGTAGTTGTAGTGTAGTGGAGTTGTAGCTGTGTGTAGTGCAATCATTGTAGTGAAGTTGCAGTTGTAGTTGTGGTGTGGTTTAATGAGTGTGCGTAATGTGATGTAGTGTAATGTGCTGTAGTGTTGTGTGCTGTAGCGTAGTCTAATGTAGTGTAGTGTGCTGTAGTGTTGTGTGCTGTAGTGTAGCCTAGTGTAGCGTAGTCTGGTGTAGTGTAGTGTAAAGTAGTGTAGTTGTAGCTGTAGCTGTAGTTGTTGTTAGTGTAGTGTAGCGTAGCGTAATGTAGTTCAATTAGCGTAGTGTAGTGTAGCGTAGTGTAGTGTAATTAGTGTAGTGTAATGTAGTGTAGTTGTAGTCGTAGATGTAGCTGTAGTTGGAGTTGTAGTGTAGTGTAGTGTAGTTAGTGTAGTGTAGTTAGTGTAGCGTAGCGTTGTGTAGTGTAGTGTAGTGTAGTTGTAGTTGTAGTTGTAGCCTAGTGTAGTGTAATGTAATTAGTGTGGTGTAGTGTAATGTAGCGTAGTTGCAGTTGTAGTCGTAGTTGCAGCTGTAGCTGTAATAACAGTAGTTGTAGTTGTAGTTAAAGTTGTAGTGTAACTAGTGTAGTGTACCGTAATTAGCGTAGTGTAGTGTAATTAGCGCAGTGTAGTGTAATTAGTGTAGTGTAGCGTAATTAGTGTACTGTAGCGTAGTATATGTGTTTTTGCATTTGTAGTTGTAGTCGTGGTAGTGTGGTGTGGTTGTAGTTGTAGCTGTTTGTCTGTCTATCTATCTAATCTAATCTAATCTAATCTAATCTATCTATCTATCTATCTACCTCTCTGTTTGTCTGTCTGTCTGTCTGTCTTTCTGCAAGTTTGAAAACGAAGCGATTCTGCGAGACTTCCTCAATATTTCAACTTGACAACGTCAAAAACGAAGCAATTCTGCGAGACTTCCTCATTTTTCGAAGTTGACCACATCAAAAACGAAAGAATTCTGCGAGACTTCCTTCAAAAATGGAAAGTTGAGTGCAGAGCTGACGGCCTCGTACCAATGCGTTTTGCGATTTTTCCAGTCCATCTGTCTAAACTACTGCGCCTACCACGAAAAAGTGATGCCAGGTCATACGAAGTGCTGCACGTGTCCCGCAAAATCATCTCAGCAAACCTTAAGATCTGATGCTCCAAAATGCAACCCTCTCAAAAAAATCACCGCCCGGACCTCCTAACAGCTCTGATGAAGATGTCTCTTGTACTGCGCCTGCCACGGAAATTGCATCTTTGCAGATCCTCTTCAAATGTCCCACGCCTGCCATCGTTTTTGGAAATTCCACAAAACCCACACGTTTTGCTCACTTTTGACGAGGTCCACAATCCCTTGCGCCTGCCACGCGAAAGCACATCTGAACCTCCAAAAGTGGCGCGAACATGTGGTGCTTTTTGTGCATTTTGACTTCGAAATGTGCTTCGCCCCACAACGGCGTGCACTTCTTCGACATCTCAACTTCCAAAACTGGTCCGAGCATGGTGTGCTTTGTACGTTTTGACTTCGAAGCGTGCTTCGCGCCACAACGGCGTGCAATTTTTCATCTCTCATCTGGCCAGATGGCTCCGCACCCGCCGCTGTAGCGAGCCTACTTTTCGACCCTCCGGAGCCACAAATCATTGGAAAAACACAGTGTTTCGCGACTTTCCTACCTTTTCGCGCACCTGGATCTTCTTTCTTCTGACTCTTTCTCTTCTCTGATCTTCTCTCTTCTACTCTTCTCTCTTCTACTCTTCTCTTCTCTCTGACTCTTCCCATCTCTGCTTTTCATCTGCCCATATTGTCGGAAGTTTGACTTCTAAACTTCCTTCGATAAGTGTATATGTATATATGTATATAATTATACATATGGAGGTTTCCGGAAAAAAGGCTAGCCCTAAATCATCCAAGTCATTAGACCATGACCTAGTATAGGTCAACCGTGGTTAACCTATGATGACTTAGGGATCCCCCAGATCTCCGGCGTCCAATTTGGCTCGCTTCGCATGTCACGTGGCGGCATAGACTGTCCGTGGCACAAGACCGCAGAAGAAGACCAAGCGAGTGCGGTCCTGGCATGAATGGACTGGCACCTCCATGACCTGAAGGAATATTAGAATGACAATCTGATGTTAGATAATTACAGTTATTTAGATCATAATCTGTAGATATCTATAGATTCTATAGATGCATGACAATCCATACTGGAATCATCTAACAAGAAATGCGATTTCAAGGTGTGACCAAAGTTGCCAATATCATGCTGCCTTCGTTTTGACAGAACTCGGCAAGCCTTTTTGTTCCGGAAAGGCGTGCAATGGTATGTTGCATCAAGAGGTAGTCTTCTACTCGCACGCCCCATCTCGTGGCCTCATGATGCCCCGTGTCCACGACCTGAGAATAGCAGCTGGGCGTCGAAGTGTGAAACACCTCAGGCATCAAGTTGCACCGCAAAGATTAGATCATCTGGACTCTGGCTCCTTTCTCAGTCGTCGTCTTCCCCCACCAAATGCTGATGCCGATACAGGCCGTCTCTAAATCGAGCGGACATGTAATTCTCCTCCACTGTCATCTCTTCACAGATTTCCACTGCCTCTTCGATTTTTTGAGATCGGCCAGGTTTGCTCCAGATCTTCTTGGTCCAGCAAACTTTGATCACACCTCCCTCGATCTCATAGGTGCCTTTGAGTTCAGTGGTGCCAAACTGAAAATAGGCCATCTTCTGGCCTTGACCCCACGTGGCAAATAGGGCAGATTCACAGGGCAACGAAAGACGAGCTAAGTGCGGCTAGATCAATGGGGCTATGGAGAGGCCAGGATCAAAGTTCATGGTGACTGGCCAGACTACGAAGTAAGAATTGAATCTTGAAATAGTGGATACAAACAATGAAATTCGCTCATCTGAAGTCAAGCCAACATATGACTGCTGTGATATATCATGATAATGAAAATAAGAAGAAGCAAAAGAAAAAGAAGAATGGTAATAATAATACTATTGTTATATCAATATGGACAACAATAACAATAGTAATGGTAAACATTCACTATTAGTCTAACATACAAATCTCATTCATCGTTTCACCCAGCCTTCATGAGTCCAGAAGCTCAGGGTGTCAGCCCTAGCTGCTGCATAGTACTTCCCCACGGCCATATCTTTTGCTCGCGCCGCTGGCGCCAACGGGGCCTCCATGGTGATGTGCTTGGTCGTTGTACATATCATGAGTGATGGTGATGGTGATGGTGGTGATAATGATGATCATGATGATGATGATGATGAGGAGGGGGAGGAGGATGTTTTACATGACAATGGTGCCTATAATGGTTGTTACGTGTCTGTTGGTTTTATCGTGTGATGCTGATATTTAGTGTTTGTGATGTTTTGAACCTGTGTGTCTGTGTGTGTGTTTGTGTGTATACTGGGTTGTTGACGCATGTGTTTTTCGTACGTGTTCTCAACGCTGCCTTCTCAGGTACAAGCCGATGGCTGCCAAACGCATGGGGCACCAGCAATTGATTGAAACGACTCTTTTGACTGCGGTTGGAAAGGGTTTTGGCCACTGACGTGTTCGTATCTGAGACGAATTTTCACGTTGCACCAGTCCGACAGTCCTCACCGTTTTCTTTGAACCAGTCCTTCCGAACTTGGAATGCTAGGACCTGAACGCAGCACTCTGCTGTCAGAAACCTCACATCTCTTCACTCTGTGAAGTTTCTTCTTCGTTCTCATGTCTCTCAAGTTGTACATCGGCCCACCAGCTGACGCTTTTCTTCCCTTGGGCTCCACGAAACCAGGAACCAGGCATTGTCACCCAGGTTGTTGTTTCTTCCCAGGTAGTCCTCTGTGATGATAAAAGCCTGGAGCGGAAAATGGAATTCCACAGAGCAAAGAAAACGGAAAACGGAGGAGAGAAGACACTCAATTAAATGCCATCACAGACACTCCATCTGACTCAACAAACACATGCAGAAAAACAATATGCACATATCGTCATATGGGTATCTATTCAATTCTATTCATATGTATTCCAAGTAGAAAGACTGTTTGACTTCTTTACATATGTTTATAAATCAAAATCCTGGCACGGTTCGGTACCCTAAAATAGCTGGCATAGCTGCATGTATTCCTCCAGTAGACCATGCTCCTGGCCTTGAGGGCCTTGGAAGTGGCTGCAGTCCCCATGCCTTGGAAATGCTGTGAAAGCCAAGACTCAATTAATGGACTCACTAATGTGGTAAACCCACTGCCCATAAACCATCTCTAATATTCTCCAATGTTTTCCATCAATGGGTGGGATATCAACCTTCCCCAAATGCTAGGTATAACGCAAGCGTTCCATTTGCTCTGGGGCCAGCACATGCAACTGGAGCCATCTCAGCATCGGAACAGGTCCCAGGCATCATACACGGCTCCGTTTCAGAATTCCAAGTCCAGAAACTTGGCACATGCTGGGAGTCCAAACACCCTTGGTCTCAACCAGCCTGCAAAGCAACCCAGCAGCAACACCAGGATTTGTGTCGCCACCTCGACACGCGAGGTAGGACTTCCCAAATTTGACTATGGATTTAAAAAAAACTGGATCTATGGATGTTCATCCCATTTTTACCCATAAATAGCATGTTCATTTTCCATTTATGGCTTAGAAACCTTGGAAATACCATGTGCATCCCCCTGTCATGGTATTTCCCCTGAAAAATCATGGTAAAACAGGGGAACTGGGACAAGACAGGCCTTTAACGGTTAAAGGTCAGGTGGGAGGCTGTTATGTTTTTGTGAAAAATGTTGTAAATCTCAATGTTTCACTGTTTCTTTCTGTTAATCTTGCTAAATGTGGCTAGTCGGAGTTGTTTGATGAATGTTTGGTTTGGATGAGGGTAGGGTATGTTGAGGTTGTTGTGGTTTTTACTGTATGAGATAGTGTCCATTAATGTTCATTTGATGCTTGATGTTTTCTTCGTGTCGTTTCATTGTATATTTTCTTACTTCACATTTACAAATTGGACATTCCAACGTTTCTTTCTTTTTAGTTTTTAGGTCATTGGGTTCTGGGTTGAAGTCCAACGTGAGGACACCGTCGTTTGATTTGATAAATTGTTTTAAAGAAATGGCAACTTATGGTAAATATAGGTATGAATAGGTATGAAAACGGAAAGATTTACAAAATTACAGATGTTGGATATAATAAATGCTATATTGGGAGCACCTGTGAAAGTTTGAGTAAAAGAATGGAAAGACATAGAAAACGATATAAGGAATACATCAAAGGGAGGATTGAAAAGAAGACAACCGCAATAGATATATTGAATGAATTCGGTATTGAGAATTGTACAATTCAACTGATTGAGAACTACCCGTGTCAAAGTAAGGAAGAATTGTTCAAAAGAGAAGGGGAACATATCAAAGCAACAGAATGTGTCAATAGACAGATTGCAGGTAGGACGCAACAGGAGTGGAAACTGGACAATCCAGAGCAAGCGAGAGAATACTATGAAAGAGGCAAGGCACGTGCCAGAGCATACTATCACAAACATAAAGAGGAAATAATAGAAAAACGCCGTTTGAATGAAGAGAAAATAATAGAACAACGCCTTTTGAAGGTTGAATGTCCGTTTTGTAAGCGTTGAATTTTTCAATACTATGCTCTATGGCATCAAAAGAACAACTGTGTCAAACAAACGGGAATGGACAATGAATAGATAACACATTCTGATTAACAAAGCGTTGTTAATGAGAAGGTTTTATTTTTAGTGTCGTCTGCTGTTCATACATCTGTTGGTTTGACGGTGTTTTGATAGATTGGATTTGCTTGTGATGGTTTGTCCGCAGTCTGGACAGGTGAAAGGGGTTGATAATTTCTTGTGATAATACTTTGAAAAATAATTGGGGTCTAATGGTTTCTTGTCGTAAGTTCCGTCGGGTTTCCATCTTGTGGATGTTGTGGTTGGTGGATTTTGAGGGTTGCTGGATTGGTGTAGTGCTTCCGCCATTTGGTCAAAAAGGTCTTCGTCCATTTCTTGTTTCATACCGTTAATATACATATAGCAGGGCATATTCAATTCTTGATTCTATAAGGCGTCATTTCTTTAAGTGTGTTTGGGTCTGTTGCTCTAAAAAATGTGTTTTTAACAAGTGTCCTAAATTGATGTTTTTTGAACGCTAAAACGATGGTTTTAGGACACTTGTTGAAGTAAGGATTTTTTGTCTTCAAAAGTTCAGGGTGAAACGATTTGTCCGTGTTTGATGGTTTGGCTAAAAAAGTTGAGGGTGAAACGATTTGTCCGTGTTTCATGTTTTTGTCAAAAGTTGAGGGTGAAACGATTTGTCCGTGTTTGATGGTTTGGCGAAAAAAATTCAGGGTGAAACGATTTGTCTGTTGTTGCTTGTTCGGTGAATGATTGATACTCGGTTCTGGGTATCGTTGATACTTGGATACTGGTATCATACTTGGATACTGGTATCACGGTATCATTGATACTCGGTTCTGGGTATCGTTGATACTTGGATACTGGTATAAGGGTATCATTGATACTTGGTTCTGGGTATCGTTGATACTTGGATATTGGTATCTGGGTATCATTGATACTCGGTTTGGGGTATCATTGATACTCGGTTCTGGGTATCATTGATACTCGGTTCTGGGTGTCATTGATGCTTGGATACTGGTATCAGGGTATCATTGATATTCAGTTTGGGGTATCATTGATACTCGGTTCTGGGTCTCGGGTATCGTTGATACTTGGATACTGGTATCTGGGTATCATTGATACTAGGGTTGGGTATCTGCGGTTATGCAGGCAATATGTGAAAATTACTCTTTGATGACTCACCCACAAAACATCTCAAGCGTCACAGTTTTTTCACCGGCGAAGCTCGCATGTATCCTGCATCCCTCAACTTCTGCTCATCCTCTTGAAAGAGCTTGGCGACGAAATGCCAGTGCTTCAAAGCCACAGTTTCACTGGTTGTTCTCCTCAGGACGCAGTCTGCTGGCTCCTCACGAAGAAGCTTCAACTTCATTTTGGTGTCTTCGTCGCTCTCTGTGAGATACCCCATGGGTCCTGCCCCTGCCACCTGGAGGAGATAGTCCTTCACTTCCTGGTCATCCAATTTCCTTTCAATTGGTTCCACCCTCTCCTTGTACCACTGCTCAACCCACTTGATGACCGCATCCGCACCTTTCTGACCTTCTCTGGAGACGTTTCGCAGTATCAAGTCCAAGGCGCGCAAGTTGCCCCCCACGCGGATGTAGTAGTGCTTCAACACCTGCTCCATGTCATCTTCGGCAAGAACCTTGTTCAGCGTCCGGAAGTCGTTTCCCTGCTTTGCCACCTCCTCGACCACAGATGTGAAGTCTTCGAAAGGCAGCGGTCGCACCACAACCAAATCTGACATGTCAAACCTTTCGGTGATGATGTCGGCCACAGCAGACACGCTGACCTCCAAAATTAACTTGCACGCGGCATTGTCGTAGGTGATGTTGCGAGCGAAGGCACCGAGGGTGGAAGCAATGTCATCACAGGCATCCCTACTAAATTTGTCTCCGCGGCTTTTGGTTGTGAGTTGCAGGTATACCAGGACGGCACTGCCTGTTCGGCGCTTGCACGTCTCGTTCACCTTTTGCAGCATATACTCCACTTGTTCTGGGTAGTATCGCGGCAAATTTACTGCTTGCAAGTCTTTGGGCAGCGCTTCATTGAGTTTCAAGTCCTCACCAGGACGGCTTGACATCTTGAGCGGGAGCACCCTTTTGCCATTCTTCACATGCTCACACATGAGATTGTTCAGCATGGTTGATTTCCCAATGCTTTGGGAACCACTAACCACCAAGAAGGAAGGGGTGCTCAAAGCTTCACCTTGAGGTGAATTGATGAAGTCCTTGATGTATTCCTCCTCGAGAGGCCGTGCAGGGGCGGGCTCTTTCCTTTTCAGCCTTTGCCCAGCCTTCCTCACTGCCCTGTTCATGAAGAAGCCAGGAAGGAACCTTTGAATGAGAGCTTGGAGAACCAGCACTACGATGCTCCCTGTGCTCAACAACGTCCAACCAGTTTTAACGGTCTGCGCCGGAAAAGCCCTTGCGGGCTGTGTTCGTGCATGACCGCTTGGAAGGACGAACCGGCCTGGCGCAAGCTCAACCTGCCTCACAAAGATGCATCTGCGGAATGTCGAAGAAAAGGGACAATACATCGGTTCAGTCAATTTGTGCCAAACTGACTTTGGTATTGAGGGATGCTTGATATGCAAAACCAAACAGGAACCACAGCGCCTAACCTCAATCAATACATGAATTTGAAGCAAATAATTCGACATCTTTGAACAACAGCTTGGTAGAATTTGAACCTGAACCTACACATAGAAACTCTGACCACCTCAACAATTATCCCCTTCATTCAATCCAAACATTATCACAACAACCTCAACAACACATGTAGCAAGATAATCAAAAAGAAACAGTCAAACATTTAGATTTACAACCTTGAACAAAAACATAACAGCCTCCCACCTGACCTCCAACCTGTCTTGTCCTAGCATCCCTGTTTTACCATTTTTTTCCCTGAGATCCTGGCTGATGTAGGTGGTCTCATGATCGATCTCTTTGAAGGGCTCCACGGCAGCCACATGCATCCGCAACCTGCAATTGGCGCTCACAACCAGAAAGGGCCTGAAACATCATAGGAAATGAAAGGAAACAGGTTTAAGAAGTCTTTAAACAAATGAATAAACAATGACTAATATCATTATATAGTATTATATTACTTATATACTACATAGTTGAAATAGACATGACATATTCAAACCATTACTGAAAGTCCATTAAGTCATCCTGGTGCTGGCGAACCCGAATTCCAGCCAGCTTGGCGCAGTAGAGTCGGTGGTTCGACCACTTGGTGCCACCCGGTCTTTCAGTTGCACCTGGGATGACTCGATTCGTCGATTTTGGGGCAACCTCAGCAACCTCTTCACGTATCGAAAATGTCTGGAAATGTCTTGAAACTGTCAGATCCGGTGTCCAAGTTTTTGGATCCCACGGAGATTTATCATGATTTATGAGTACCAAATCCGACTCAGCAACCAGACCAACTCTTGCCGTACTGCTAGGACTTTGTCTTCGATATCCTGCGCATCCAGCGAAAAAAAATCAGATCTTGAAAGCTGGACATTGGATCGCTGGAAAGCTGGAAATCCGTAGGAATCGGAGCTACTGCATGCTCTAACTTTTGCTAGAAAACTTCTGTCCATCCAGCCTGTTTGGCATACTCCCCTGCGATGATGACGGACTTGATTGCGGTATACACCGCTTCTGGACCAATCTGGCCGCAATGGTAATGCATCACAGCAAGCGATGCGGAAAGGCAAGCGGCAAATTGTCGGATCCGGACCATCTCAATCTGCACCAAATTGTCAGAGCGGATCCGCTGGGAGATCGCACCAGCCAGCTTTCCAGCCTTGCTCTTCGCGACGATGGTTGACATAAGTCTTGTATGCTGTGGATCAAGCTATGGAGAAGTCCCCCCAAATAGGATTACTACAATCTATGGTAAATAATATCCAATCAGTAAATACTATACTCTCCAATCAGTACAAAAGTCCCCTCATGAATACTATCCAATCAGTAAAAATGAGCCAAGCCTTTGAAATGGGGATCCCAAATTTTCACCGCCCAACCCTTCGAAGGAGAGCTTAGCTCTCGACATTGGTCTTTCCAGCACATTGCAGACTCACAGTGGCCTGGATTTTTTGTCCCAAATATGCGGCCAGGAATTCCAACAGATTACCCTTCTGAAACCAAACATGGCTAGCTGAGAAATCCCCGAACGAAGCTGAGGTTTACTGCTGGGAAAGTCATCGAACTAAATGGATGGTTATCCGGCAAGCCATGCCTGATCACCGGAGGGTACAAGAATTCCATTCTTGATTTGGATTGAAACTGCAGTTCTGGCTTAATTCCATTCTTGGGCCAGGCATTTGGAGACTTGGATTTGCAGTGGCTTTAGCCTTGCCCATAAAGAATAAGCCCCTGGCTGCAAAGCGCACGGTGGGCCCGCGGCGGTACACACCCCCTGCACCATTCTACAATCTGTTCCTGACTCAAGCCCTACAGGCCCTACATTCTGTCCTCTCAAAGAGAAGCCAATTGAAAACATGACGAAGCAACGAAACCTGCCGGACCCTGGCGAAGAAGTAACCCTGCCACAGATTGCAGATTTGTCTGGAAAAATCTGTCACGATCATTCCATCTGTGCTGACAAGCTAGCCTGAGAAAAGCCGCATGGCTACTGCGAAAGATGAAAGGGTCAGCAAGAAAAAAGGGTTTCGAAAATTATGCTGGCGCTGTGAAACTAATCATAATCAAGACGCAAACGGCAAGAGCATGCTTTCTCCAAGCTGCAGCTTTGCTTAGTCCTTTTTGACCCTTCGCTGATTGTTTAGTAGCATTGTGTGCACACACGTTGTGTTGTTCTTGTCTGTTCATTACTATCTCAAAGCCAAAGCTCGGCGAAACCAGTTTTAGCTGCAACATGGGTCCAGACGCACTCCCCGCTCCTTCCCGCACAGTTTGGGAATTTCATTGTGGACCATGAGTACGATATGTTTGTTATTTCCTAGCCCAACAAAATCGTTCAGAGTTGCCAGAGTTGCGCCACGGGTGCAAGGCCAAAAGACAAGGAATCAACACCAGACTGCATTTTTGCTGGGCATTTTGACCAAACTCATCACTTGGCGAATAACCTCAGCGGCTCAGCGCAACGCAACGCGAAGTCCGCATCCCTTTGCAGTCGTCGCAGAAAGTTGATGCTTCAATACACCTTGATCCGTGGATCACATTTCTTCGTGAGCTGAGATCACAACGTCCTAATGGTCCTAATCACAATCTACTCCTGGCATTCAAAGTCCATTCGCATGGCACCAACAGAAGGTGTCAACTGCGATGAAAAAATGCAGGGATTCTGAAAAAATGCAACACAGAAAGCTGCAGGCTGTTTTTGAACCAAGCAGAAAAGCACTAAAGGAGCTCGCACAAAAGGAGCCATGGTGAAACGCTATGGCTGCATGTCATTTCCTTTTAGATCTTTTAGATATCTCAATCTCAATTGTAAACTACCCTGGACTTTCTCTGTACAACCTATCAGCTAAACACTTTGGCATACACAAGCGCGATAAAGCGCGATCAAGCGCGGCAAGAATCCACCATATTTGGTCAATTCCATTGCCAATGGATCACCATGGATCACCCCTCGGACTTGAAGCTCATCCCTGCAAAGCACTCAATGGCAGAGTCTGCAGGTTGCGGCATGAATTGTACCCCATAAAAATTCATGATAATCTTTCTTGGTTTTGAGGAAATCAAGAAAGTGTTTTTGTTCGAAACGCTGTTTCTAACACTGGAGACAAATCATCATATGATCCTCACATGTTCAACCCCCACCTTGACAGTCCACCTTCCTAAGGCTGTGGATGCTGCGAAGCCACCCGCAGTGTGCTTTGCTGCATCCTCCCGAATCTCGGCCGCCTGAAAACCTGGCAATCCGTAAGACACTGTAAGACTTGGACAAAACAAGTGACCACTTGCACCATAGGCTGATACCCAGCCTTCAGGCTCCAGAATCGACCGCACCAGGGGAACGGACATTGCGAATGGAGGACCGCCTTCCTTGTCGCAGATCGGGAAGATGCACGTCAACAGCGTCCCTTCAGGCTGCAAATTGGAGAGGGTCTTCTTGGCCCATGCACTGCGCACTGAGGGATCAAGTGCACATAGAAAAGTGCAGTCCCAAATGACATCTGCCTCGCTGCCGAGTCGGAAGTGCAACGCTATGCGTTGCAGTACACCAACATGAGAGGGGAAAGGAATGCCATGTCTATACTGACTCTATCTGTGTATATATATATATGTGTGTGTGTGTGTCTGTGTATACATCTGTATGTGTATATATATATATATGTAGACATATACATATACATATACATGTACATATACATATACATATATATATATATATATATATGTGTGTATGTATACATATATATATATACAATTACAGTATATAAATACATACATACAGACTCCAGATACTTCTTGATAATGAAGTTGCAACAGTGGTACAAACTTCAGCCCGTGGCTTCCCGGCTGAGGAGCATGCCTTGGGCTCCAAGTCAAACGTGAAGAAGTCGGCACAGATGATCTGCACCGATATACCGAGCAAGAAACAAGTCGCTGAGATGTCACATGAAAGGGCAACATTTCAAAGCCACCATTCTCTTTGCCACAGGTTGGTTAACAGCAAGAATTTGTCCGAAATTCAAGACAACTAGAATAATTGTTTGTTCGGCAGCACAGGAGGAACTTGAGCATCATGTTGTCTCTGTGAATAGCAGGAGAGGCCTCGATTTTGTCTGCTGCTGGGCTCTTGCTTTCTGCTAGAAATGCTTTGGCAGACTCAACCGCTGTGGCAGAGATATCCACAGCAACGACACCTGGTGTCTGGTTGAAGGCTAGACAAACGTATTTTGAAGTAAAACAAACTGTGACCCAACACTAGAACCAACGAATGCAAATTTATATTGAAATATATATATATTATATATATTATATTATATTATATATATATATATGTGTGTTCAATCAGCAAGTGGTTCCTGAATCAATTCCAAGGCAAACAACTACTGCCACCACATGAGCCGTAGCCAAGGCGGCCCAGTCTCTGTCAAAGCCATACTCGGCGAGCGCAATCGCATCGTAGGCGCGGCCGCAACCAGGCACTAGAGCTTTCTTGCCTTTGCAGTCACCCAATGACCTAGGTGCAAGAACTCACGTGACGCACGTGGATGTTCCAACAGCTCACAAAGACAAAACAGCCGACGCTGTCAACAAGCCACCAAGGAAATGATGATATGTTTCACTTGGAAAATTCGAATCCAGAAACCATGGGCATTTTCCCAGGATTTCCATGGTCCCATCCCATGGGTGCAGATGGAAATGGCATTTTCCAAGCAGCTTGAGCTCCAGCACTTCCATCAACGTTGGCGATGCCTCGCCAACATCGAACTTCTCCTTCGGCTTCAAACCCTGGTCCGTGGACGGCACGGAAGGCACGGAAGAAGCGTCGGAAAACGGGGTCCACAGATTTCTCCAAGAAATGGTAAAGTCCAAAAAATGGGATTAACAATTTATACCTTCAGAAATGGGGTATAAATCCAAAATAGAAATTCTAATCATTGGTAATGGTACAAAAAGATGATCGCCTTTTCACTAACTAATACCTGCGTGTCCATTTCCATAATAAAACAGACTACTACTACTACTACTACTACTACTACTACTACTACTACTACTACTACTACTGCCATGGTGTTTTCCCATCCGGCAGGTGCCTTTTGAACAGAAGGAGTCACAGGAGCAGGAGCAGCAGCAGCAGCAGGAGGAAATAGAAGGTGTTTGACAAGACGGTTATCATCACAAAGGCAGTTCTTTTTTTTTCTAGGATTTCAGAAGGGACGTTAGGCACTTTTTGGGCTCGATTTTGGAGCGTTTTGGGCACGAAATTAGGTGGCGTTTCAGCGTTTCAAGTGGTGGCCATGAGCAGCAGCAGCAACAGGAGCAACAGGAGGGTTCTATGTCTCATTGCACAAACAGTGGTATAAACATTGGTCGAAAACTATAAACATTGGTATATTATTGTGATTGATTTTGCGTCATGTTCGGCACGAAATTAGGTGTCTGGCTGCTGGTTTCTTACTTTATTAGTGGCAGTAGCAGCAATCAAAATTAGAGATCAAATTGGACAAAATTAGATTTCTATTGGACAAAGTTGGATTTCTAGTAGGATTTCAGAAGGGGCGTTTCGGCCCCCGAAAACCTATTCTTGTGATTGATTTTGCGTCATGTTCGGCAGGAAATTGGGTGGTGTTTTGCTGTTTCGGCTGTGTTTTAAAAAAGGTGTCTGGCTGCTGGTTTCTTGCTTTATTATAGGCAGCAGCAGCAGTCAAAATTAGAGATCAAAATTGGATAAAATTGGATTTCTAGTAGGAGTTCAGAAGGGACGTTTCGGCCCCCGAAAACCTAATATTGTGATTGATTTTCCGTCATGTTCGGCACGAAATTGGGTGGTGTTTTGCTGTTTCGGCTGTGTTTTAAAAAAGGTGTCTGGCTGCTGGTTTCTTGCTTTATTAGAGGTAGCAGCAGCAATCAAAATTAGCGATCAATCAAATTTGACTAAAATTAGATTTCTATTGGACAAAATTGGATTTCTAGTAGGATTTCAGAAGGGACGTTTCGGCCCCCGAAAACCTATTATTGTGATTGATTTTGCGTTATGTTCGGCACGAAATTAGGTGGTGTTTTGCTGTTTCGGTTGTGTTTTACA
The DNA here is from genome assembly GCA_947184155.2 of Cladocopium goreaui. Taxonomy (NCBI): domain Eukaryota; class Dinophyceae; order Suessiales; family Symbiodiniaceae; genus Cladocopium; species Cladocopium goreaui. The sequence continues at coordinate 385,936 of CAMXCT020000202.1, read as the reverse complement.
AAAGGTGTCTGGCTGCTGGTTTCTTGCTTTATTATAGGTAGCAGCAGCAGTCAAAATTAGAGATCAAAATTGGACAAAATTGGATTTCTAGTAGGATTTCAGAAGGGACGTTTCGGCCCCCGAAAACTTAATATTGTGATTGATTTTCCGTCATGTTCGGCACGAAATTGGGTGGTGTTTTGCTGTTTCGGCTGTGTTTTAAAAAAGGTGTCTGGCTGCTGGTTTCTCGCTTTATTAGAGGCAGCAGCAGCAATCAAAATTAGAGATCAAATTTGACTAAAATTAGATTTCTATTGGACAAAATTGGATTTCTAGTAGGATTTCAGAAGGGACGTTTCGGCCCCCGAAAATCTATTATTGTGATTGATTTTGCGTTATGTTCGTCACGAAATTAGGTGGTGTTTTGCTGTTTCGGCTGTGTTTTAAAAAAGGTGTCTGGCTGCTGGTTTCTTGCTTTATTATAGGTAGCAGCAGCAGTCAAAATTAGAGATCAAAATTGGACAAAATTGGATTTCTAGTAGGATTTCAGAAGGGACGTTTCGGCCCCCGAAAACTTAATATTGTGATTGATTTTCCGTCATGTTCGGCACGAAATTGGGTGGTGTTTTGCTGTTTCGGCTGTGTTTTAAAAAAGGTGTCTGGCTGCTGGTTTCTCGCTTTATTAGAGGCAGCAGCAGCAATCAAAATTAGAGATCAAATTTGATTAAAATTAGATTTCTATTGGACAAAATTGGATTTCTAGTAGGAGTTCAGAAGGGACGTTTCGGCCCCCGAAAACCTAATATTGTGATTGATTTTCCGTCATGTTCGGCACGAAATTGGGTGGTGTTTTGCTGTTTCGGCTGTGTTTTAAAAAAGGTGTCTGGCTGCTGGTTTCTTGCTTTATTAGAGGCAGCAGCAGCAATCAAAATTAGAGATCAATCAAATTTGACTAAAATTAGATTTCTATTGGACAAAATTGGATTTCTAGTAGGATTTCAGAAGGGACGTTTCGGCCCCCGAAAACCTATTATTGTGATTGATTTTGCGTTATGTTCGGCACGAAATTAGGTGGTGTTTTGCTGTTTCGGCTGTGTTTTACAAAAGGTGTCTGGCTGCTGGTTTCTTGCTTTATTATAGGTAGCAGCAGCAGTCAAAATTAGAGATCAAAATTGGACAAAATTGGATTCTAGTAGGATTTCAGAAGGGACGTTTCGGCCCCCGAAAACTTAATATTGTGATTGATTTTCCGTCATGTTCGGCACAAAATTGGGTGGTGTTTTGCTGTTTCGGCTGTGTTTTAAAAAAGGTGTCTGGCTGCTGGTTTCTCGCTTTATTAGAGGCAACAGCAGCAACAAACAGTGGTATAAACATTGGTCGAAAACTATAAACATTGGTATATTATTGTGATTGATTTTGCGTCATGTTCGGCACGAAATTGTGTCTGGCTGCTGGTTTCTTACTTTATTAGAGGCAGTAGCAGCAATCAAAATTAGAGATCAAATTGGACAAAATTAGATTTCTATTGGACAAAGTTGGATTTCTAGTAGGATTTCAGAAGGGACGTCTCGGCCCCCGAAAACCTATTCTTGTGATTGATTTTGCGTCATGTTCGGCAGGAAATTAGGTGGTGTTTTGCTGTTTCGGCTGTGTTTTACAAAAGGTGTCTGGCTGCTGGTTTCTTGCTTTATTATAGGCAGCAGCAGCAGTCAAAATTAGAGATCAAAATTGGACAAAATTGGATTTCTAGTAGGAGTTCAGAAGGGACGTTTCGGCCCCCGAAAACCTAATATTGTGATTGATTTTCCGTCACGTTCGGCACGAAATTGGGTGGTGTTTTGCTGTTTCGGCTGTGTTTTAAAAAAGGTGTCTGGCTGCTGGTTTCTTGCTTTATTAGAGGTAGCAGCAGCAATCAAAATTAGCGATCAATCAAATTTGACTAAAATTAGATTTCTATTGGACAAAATTGGATTTCTAGTAGGAGTTCAGAAGGGACGTTTCGGCCCCCGAAAACCTATTATTGTGATTGATTTTGCGTTATGTTCGGCACGAAATTAGGTGGTGTTTTGCTGTTTCGGTTGTGTTTTACAAAAGGTGTCTGGCTGCTGGTTTCTTGCTTGTGATAATGCATTTGCCAAAGTTTCTCGTCACACAGCTTGCCTGTTTCACCAGCAATCCCCGATTCTTTACCGGGGTCGGCGGCAGGGGCGGCAGCCCTTAAATAAAACAGATGCCTTTGGGAAACAGCAACATCCAAAACAGAAAGGTTTCAGTTCCCTGGTTTTGCCAAAACTCGCCTTGGACCACATGTCCTCCCACATTGGGCTGGCTCCAGCGCTTGTATCCATCTTGCTGGACTGGGCAAAGAGTAAGCTGGGAAGAGCCACAGGTGCAGCTGAAAAGCACAGCAATTTGGCCAGCTGTCGGGATCGTTTTGGAGCCACCCTCATCAGTGACTAAATCATGGGCCTTCCTGAAGAGTCCGAAAAGCTCCGACCAACAAAGCATCCAACAATGTCATATTTCAAACATGTTCAAATTAAACAAACAGGAAACAACTGGGCTGCAAGATCTTCTAAAAACCAAACAAACCATCTGGCCACTTTCAATTTTGGATGGCCTGGAACTTGGTCTGAACAAGTTTAGCAGTCTCAGAACACAAGAAATCTGCCATTGGGAGGTATCACCGTGTATCCACGCTAAGCTTGATGAATGACTAGACTATATCCCATGGATTATCCATACACATCCATATTAGGATTATCCTATTTTACCCACGTCACATCACCATAAAACTCTTGGTTTAATACTCCCTATCATCGGATTGGTTTAAGGAAAACCTCTATTTCATGGTAAAAATCATGGCTTCCGGTTAAGATTTCCCCTTGAACCAATCCATGGACCCTATTGAAACAAAACGTGTCAGATGTACTGCGCCCCGGCACGAAGAAGTACCTGCGTGCCTGGGTGTGCAGACTGCGACTGCAGACTGTAGCTGAGTCTAGTTATCGGCATATGCAATAGATATTTGTGTCCAAATGTATGATATATATATATGTGTATGATTATATATGATTATGTATGTTTCAATATGATTATGTATGATTATATATGACTATTCATGATTATATCTGATTATAATTGATTATATAATATATGAATATATACGTATTGTATGTATATATTATATATTTGTGTATATACACACATATCAGTCAACAGCCAACAGGTCGTACATGGTCTTACGGATTTTACACTGCAAAATGTCTCTGTCAAAAAATGGAATTCTGAGCTTGCAACTCACAAAGCACCCTCAATGACCTGAATCCTCTGTGTCACTGCTGTGACCTGAAGCACGCATAGCGGTGTAGCACACAACGCTGGTTGATTTGGGATGCCATCGGTAGCGACTTGGATCGGTTTGCAGCTCTTGTTGATAGGCATCATTTCTTCCCCCTCCACCATTGAAACTGCAACCAATACTACCAATAGCGCTAGCACGCGTTAGCCGCCCCGGCAGAGCACAGACCCCAATATAACTTCGATAACTTGACGTAACTTGCTCAACTCACACCTGTGTTGACATAGTGTCCAGTGCACTTGCGTGGGCATCCAGCACCTCGCAGCTGCGACCCATGACCCAGTCGTTCTGATCTGCACGAAACCCTGAGATGTCTGCTCGGACCACGGTTGTAAGTGGCTCCTGCAACTTGCAGCATTTCACAACATCACTAGCAAGCTTCATTTGCAACACTGGAACAATTTGGGGTAGCCAAATCTTGCAAAAGTGAACTGCCACAGCAATGGTGGTTTCGGAACGATATGTACCATTGAGAACTGAATCAGATGTCACTGTTCAAAATGTCTTGGATCTGAAGCTCGAGCATCACATTGCAATACCTTCTGTCCTTGTACAAATTCGATTGTATTTTGCCAGTCCTTCGTTGGAGCTTTGCTTGAGGCCCCGACACTTACCATTTCTGCCAAATGCACTGCTCTACCAAACGTTTGCTGGTGCAGCATGGTGCAGCCACAAGCAGAATTCGTGTCAGCCAATTATTGCACTTTGCAAAGTGTTTTCAGGAGACCTTTCTGAGCCCCCTGCTCTCGTGCCAAATCTTCTGCCTCATGTGCAGCCATAAGTTGGCGTCATTTTCTACATCCATTTATCATATTGTTGGGTATTTAGTAAATAGTGTATCCCATTATCCCATTGAATCCCATTGAATCCCGTTAAGTTGATGCGTAACCCCAATTTGTAGAGCTTAAAGCTCCATTTTCAGACAGAAATTCCACATTTTTCAGAGCAGTTCAGTCCTGTCGTTCCAGTTCATCCAGCTGCAGAGTCAGTGCTAGTGCTCGCTGATGGCTGCGAATCTCAGCGTTTGGCAAGCTGCGAAGGGAAAACGAGTCAAAGACATAAGTTGATATGTGGGCAGGTAGGTATACCGGTAGATAGATAGGTAGATAGACATGCAGACAGACAGATATGATATAGACGGATACACAAACAAATGGACAGACAGATAGACAAACAGATAGAAAGACAGATAGACAAACAGAAAGGCAGATAGAGTAAGATATATATAAGATCAAATAAGATCAGATAAAATAAAATCAAATTCCTGGGAATTGCACTGGCGCAGCTGCACTGCCAGCCGCCTCCAGGGGGCCAGCGATTTGTTTCGTAATTTTGACACCCATTTTGGCACCTCGTCAGCTTGTTGTGGCTGTGGTCGAAGGGCCTGGACAACTGGATCCACTGGATCCAAAAAAAAATTGGGATGGTTCCTCTGCAGCTCGGCAAATCATCTGGAGAGTGGTGCTGACAAAGAAGCAATCGAGACCGATCGAGGCATACTGTTGGCCCACTGGGCTTCTGAGAATAAAAGGACCGGATAACCCCACAAATCAACTTCTTCCAATAATAAGCACCACATTTTATAGCGGGGACGGGGAAGGAAGGAAAGACAAAGGAGGAGGTGGAGAAAAGATTGTGTGTGACAAAGGTGTGTGTGTGTGTGTGAAAGACGGTGTGGTGAAACATGGTGTGCGACAAAAAAGGTGTGGCGAAAGATGGTGTGTGACAAAGTTGTGTGTGAAAGATGGTGTGTCAAAGATGGTGTGTGACAAAGTGGTGTGTGAAAGATGGTGTGAAAAAGTGATGTGAAAGATGGTGTGTGAAAGTGGTGTGTGAAAGATGGTGTGTGACAAATTTGTGTGTGAAACATGGTGTGTGACAAAGTGGTGTGACAGATGGTGTGTCAAAGATGGTGGGTGACAAAGTGGTGTGAGGACAAAGTGGTGTGAAAGATGGTGTGTCAAAGATGGTGGGTGACAAAGTGGTGTGTGAAAGGTGGTGTGTCAAAAATGGTGTGTGACAAAGTTGTGTGTGAAAGATGGTGTGTAAAAGATGGTGTGTCAAAGATGGTGTGTGTGAA